>JANHFL010008029.1:96589-108166 GCA_032468155.1 Oxyrhabdium leporinum
TAGCTTGGGACTGAACTGTGGGGGGGGGGGGTCCTTGGTGCTCTCTGAACTTGGTGGTTTTCTTGCAGACGTTTCGTTACCTGACTAGGTAACATCGTCAGTGCTAGAAGGGAGTAGGGTTTGCCGAGTGGAGAAAGGAGCAGAGGAGGAGGAGGAAAAGGACGGTTTGGTCCTTGGTGCTCTTTGAGTTCAAAGAGTGGGTTTTTTTGCAGGCGTTTCATGACCCAACTAGGCAACCCAGCAATAAGGGAGAGAAATGCTCATATAGCTGCCTGGGAAAAATACAGAGAGCTAGAATATGAACTTTTCTGAAGAAATAAAACTTTTCTGCTGCCTTTAATGACAGGTGTGTGAAGAGGCCAGGTGCCCAAACATTGGAGAATGCTGGGGAGGAGGAGAATATGCTACTGCTACAGCCACTATTATGGTAAGTTCATCACCGATTTCTGCAGGTCAGTTCAAAGCGGGAAATTCACGTATTCCAAGTTTTCTCTAGTGTAATACAGATGGTCCTTGACTTAAAACCAGGGGTGGTATTGTCCCGGTTTGGACCGGTTCAGGCGAACCGGTATCTCCCACGATCGATCAGCTTGGCCGGCTAGTAGCTCCAAGGATCAGCTCTCAGCTGATTCCTGGGGGCAGAGCGGATTGCCGCACCTCAACTCTAGCTACTGTGTTACTACATAGAAGGTAAGCTCGTTGTTTTGAATCTGAGCACGCTCACGAAGCGCGTGTTAGGCGAGCGCGCGCGCACGTGCAATCACCGAACCGGTTGTGAAACCGGTTGAAACCCACCACTGCTTAAAACCATATTGAGCCCAACGTTTCTATACAGAATAACAGAGTTGGAAGGGACTTTGGAGGTCTTGTAGTCCACCCCCACCCCTGTGCTCGAGCAGGAAACCTTGTACTGGCTTAACAAGCCAGACGGTCGTCGAGTGAATTTTGCCCGTTCGGTGAATTATGCCATCTTACGACCTTTCTTGCCGCGGTTGTTAAGTGAACCACTGCAATTGTTAGGTTAGTAACAACAGGCTTGTTAAGTTTCCCTGTTGACTCTGCTTGTCAAAAGATCCTAAAAGGTGATCAGGTGATTCCCCCCGGGATACTGCAATGGTCGTAAATCTCTGTCAGCTGCCAAACAGCTGGATTTTGGTCATGTGACCAGAGGGGGTGTTGCGGGGGTTATATGCGTGAAAAAAGGTCATGTCATTTTTTCCCCCCACTGTCGTCGTAACCCCGAGCAGTCACTAAATGCACTTACAGTTGTAAGTGTGTAGATTAAGATAAGGAATTGGCCTCTGGTCCTTTTTGGAAGTGAGGTTGCGTCAGATCGGCGGCTTAATAACGCAACACAAAGTTTCCTGCTTTCCCTCCATCTCCAGGGATAGAAGGCACTTTAGAGGTCTTCTAGTCCAACCCTCTCCTTAGGCAGGAAACCCTATCCCATTTCAGACAAATGGTTATCCAATCTCTTCTTAAAAGCTTCCAGTGTTGGAGCATTCACAACTTCTGGAGGCAAGTTGTTCCAACGATCGATAGTTTTCACTGTCAGGGAAATTTCTCCCGAGTTCTAGGTTACTTCTCTCCTTGATGAGTTCCCACCCGTTGCTTCTTATCCCGCATCTACATCTGCATATAGGAGTTAGCGTGGTAGGTGGGCTAAAGAATAGATCCAGCAAGACCCCAGATTCTGAACCACAGAATCGTCCTGCGTGACTTTAGGCTTTCCATATTATTGCATGATGCAGGGAGCGTCAAAATTAGCAAGATGGCAGGAGTGCTGCGAAGCAACCCCACCCCTTTTGTATATGTCTCAACATCGCACACACACACACACCCGGTTCAGATGGGCGAGTGCTCCTTTGGGATGGGCCATCTGCCATCCTGTTTGCACTTCGGGCTTGAAGTGCGGGGTCCTTGATGCTCTCCGAGGGTGGCTGTTTCCTTGCGGGTGTTTCCTGACCCAAAGTTGACAACATCGTCTGCGCTGATGGTGTTGTGTAATGAAACGTCTACAAGAGACCAACCAAGCTCGGGGAGCACCGAGCCCCATCCGCCAGCGTGCCAATTTTGACGGTCCCCGTTGCCGAATTTGTCGTTGCCCCTTTCCCGTTGTTGGAAATCAGAGGTCTAAATACCTCTGGTCTGGATGCCATCGGGTAGGGAGGTGTTTCATTCTTTGCAGCTGTAACACGCAGGCAGTTCAAATGATTTGAAGAACTATATATATATATATATATATATTAGGTGGGTGGGAAAAAATACATATCCCTCATCGCTTTTCTGTTTCAGCTAATGGGGGACACGTGTACGAGAGGCTGCCGCTTTTGCTCAGTGAAGACCTCGAAAAGTCCTCCTCCGTTGGACCCGGACGAACCGTATAACACTGCAAAAGCAATTGCCGACTGGGGACTCGATTATGTTGTCTTGACCTCTGTAGACAGGGATGGTGAGTTGCATTTCTTGACCCGAGAGAAAACACAACTATATGATGCCCGTAGTCCTCGATTTACGGCGATAATTGAGCCCAGGATGGCTCCGGCTAAGCGAGACGTCCGCTGAGAGAGTTGTCCCCAGTTTTACGAAAGACGTAAACATCTCTCTTGCCACCGCTGTTAAGTGAATCACTGCAGGGGTCTAGTCAGCAGCCCAGTTGCTAAGTGAATCGGGCTTCCCCCATTGACTCTGCTTGTCGGAAGGTCGCAAAAGAGGATCGCGTGACAGCCCCTCCCCCGGGACGCTACAACCGTCGTAAATATGAGTCAGTGGCCAGGCGTCTGAATTGTGATCACACAATCACGGGGATGCTGGAAGAGTCGTAGGTGTGAAAAACGGTCGTAACTCAGTTTTCAGTGCCGTTGTCCCTTCGAACAATCACTAAATGAATTGTCGTAAGTCGAAGCTACAGAGAGAGTGAATACAAAGCGGGGGGAAATGCGTGGAATCAGTGTTTTTGTTCAAGTTACAGATGTTTCTCTTGTCTTTTAGGCAAAATACGTACTTTTGGGATACCTCCGGGGGATTTCTCCAATTTTCCATTTATTCCTTAGCTGTTTTAATTTCCCTGTTCCTAGAAATGAGTCCATAAACACACATGCAAAAAAGAAAAGGGAGTCTCTTGTTAGAGAACGTGTTGTGTACAGGACATGCGCTTACCGTCGTAAGTGTGAAAACCTATACTGTGCACACATACATACGCGGACAGGTAATCTGCAGCTTAACCACCACAATTAAGGCCAAGATTTCTGTGGCTAAGTGAGATAGTTGTGAAGAGAATTTTTGATCCATTTTATGACTTTCCTTGCACCGTTAAGCGAATCACTGCAGTTGTTAAGTAAGTACCCCGGTTGTTAAGTGAATCTGGCTCCCCCATGGACTTTGTTGGTCAAACAGTCGCAAAAGGGGAAATCGCATGACCCTGGGACATCATAAATACGAGTCGGTTGCCGGGTGTCCGGATTTTGATCGCGTGCCCAGGGGTCTGAAAGTATGAAAAACGGTCACGAAAGTCGTTTGTTTTTTTTTCAGTTGCAACTTGACCTGTTGCAAGTTGAGGACTTAACTAACAGTATTTAGTTTGCTTCCCTTGCTTGCCCGCGATGTTACTTAACACCCCGTTTTCCATCTCGGTGGGTTTGGATTGCGCCAATTATTCCGGCGCGACCAAATTCCTCACATCTGCCCGGAATCTTGCATCGTCCCTCTGCGGGAAATAACTCGAGAATCGTCTTTGCAGATCTTTCCGATGGAGGCGCCCAACACTTGGCCAAGACCGTCTCTCTCCTCAAAGAAAGGTACGGGGGGGACATAGGAAGACACCGAACCTCCTTGTTTCTGAAAAGAGGCTCCGCAAACTCTTCTGCGTGTTTACACCCCTTCTTTGCTCTGCAGGAATCCCAGCGTTCTGGTGGAATGCTTAACGCCTGACTTCCGAGGGGATCTCGAGGCGGTGGAGAAAGTGGCTTTGTCTGGATTGGACGTCTATGCCCACAACGTGGAGACGGTCCCCGAATTGCAGAGGTGATCTTTCAGCCGGGGACGTCCTCTTTCAAGGGGACGCTGGGGAGCGCAACCTGGCCCTCGTGAGAGCTGGATGGGAGCCCCCTTGACCGTCTAGTCCGGGGTGGGTGGGTTTCTGTTCTCCCAGTGGCCAACCAACTAAGGGTAACCCTCGCCTTACGACCCCAATCGAGCCCATACATTTCTCCGGCGGAGCGAGACGGTGGTTCTGGCACTGGGACCCCATTTGATGGCCGTTCTTGCTGCCACGGCCGCCGAGTGTAACGCCACAGCCGTTAAGCTGACCGCAGGGTTTTCGGGTGAATCCGGTCCCCCCCCCCCGGGACTTTGCTCGTTGGATGGTCGCCAGCACGTCGTCAATATGACTCACGTCGCCCAGCGCCCGAATTGGGACGGTGCGACGGTGGGGAGGCTGCAGGGGAGGTCGTTGTGAAAAACGGTCATAAGTCGCTTTGTTCAAGCGTTGTCTTACCTCCCACTGCTAAGTTTAAAACTGTTGTAAGTCGAGGACTACCTGTACACCAAGGGAGCCGATCCACCGTCCAAGAGATGGCTTTCCCTAGTCCGTCGTGAGATTCGAAGAATTTGCTCCCGGCCCTTTGTCGAAGCCCACCCAGCGGGCAGCCACCTCCCTCTGGGGGAAAATTATGGAGCATAGCTTGCACTGGGAATTGAGCTGCCATAAAAGATCCAGAGGTTTTTGGATCTGCCTTTGGATCCAGAGGTTTTTTACTAGCATTCGAAGCACAGCAAAGACAAGCCATCGAAGGCTTTAGCAACGTAATCACCCCGCAGTGAGGGTCAAGCGGTCAAAAGAGAGGACGGCTTGAGGCCGGCCGGCCCCGATTCGCTGCCCAGCATTTCATTACATCCCTTAAAACCGCAAAGCTTCTGCCAGCTTGTCACAGTCGTAGTTTCCCCATCCCTTGAACCTCGACGTTACAACAGGGTTATTTTTACACGCTTCCTCTTTGCCCGCGACATCTTGCAACTGCCAGCCAAAAGCACAATGTTGACATCCTTAAAAGGTCCCAATTTCAGCAGGTAGAATGAGGTTTTATTTCGGGCCCTTCCTGTACATGAGAGCGCAGGTTTTAAAAAAAGGCCTTTATTAAATAACAAAGGTGTACATTCAATTTTTTTTCTCCTTATACCTTTCCCGGCAGCAAATCCCGAGGTGGGCTGGGGAATGCTGGGGCGTGGGTGGGGGGTGTCCGAAGCCCACCCATCTCCATCTTGCAGGCTATGGAAACACCGTTCTGAGATATCCTTCGGTCTCAAGAGCCGGGATGCAACAAACCTAAGATCCGTCTAGAAGTTTAACCGGGGTTCGGCCCAAACCCTTTTTTTTTTTTTGCATTCCTTTTTCTTGCAGCAAAGTTCGGGATCCACGGGCAAATTTCGAGCAATCCGTTCGCGTTTTGAAGCGCGCTAAGGAAGTTCAGCCGGACGTAATTACGAAAACGTCAATCATGCTCGGCCTGGGGGAGACCGACGCACAGTTGCACGCCACCCTGGAAAGTAAGTTGAGAGGAGGGGCTGTGTGTGTAAATTACGGGGTCCCAAAATAATAATGATGATGATGAAGTTGGTCGCTCCAAATGGGCAGGCCGTGCTCCACCCCTATTTGCGTGCGTCGTAGACCACATGGATACGGCAACGGTCGTAAGTGTGAAAAAAAAGGTCATAAGTCGCTTTTTTTCCAGTGCCGTTGTAGCTTTGAACGGTCACTAAATGAACTGTTGTAAGTCGAGGACTTCCTGTAGAGGATTTGCATTACAAAAAGGTCAGATTTTTTTAAAATTTTATTTTTTTTACATCTCGCCTCCTTTTCATTTTTTTCTCTTTGCATTTTTTTTCTCTTCTTATATTTTCCTTGGTTTGTATTAAGTCTACTTTTATCTTGCTATAGGTAGTCCTCGACTTACAACAGTTTATTTAGTAACCACTCAAAGTTACGACGACAGTGGAAAAGGACTTATGACCATTTCTCACACTTACGACCGTGGCAGCATCCATGTGGCCACACGATTAAGGCACTTGGCAGCTGAATTTTTATTTATGAATATTTATGATGGTTTGCAGTGGGCTGGGATCGTGTGATCCCCTTTTGCGACCTTTTGACAACCAGAATCAACGGGGAAGCCAGATTCACTTAACAACCGTGTTACTCACTTACCAATGGCAGGGATTCACTTAACAACCAGGGCAAGAAAGGTCGTAAAATGGGGCAACACTCACTTTACAAAAGTCGCACTTAGCAACAGAAATTTTAGGTTTCTGGTTGTAAGTTGAGGCCTAGCTAGGCTTGTAAACTAAAATTATTGCCAAAAAAAAAAGAGAGAGAGAAATGCCAAATCCTGGTTTTGTCATTTACTAAAAGTATCTTCTTTTTTTTTTTAACAACAACAAAATAGGATTACGTGAAGCCGATGTGGATTGCTTGACCCTGGGACAGTATATGCAACCAACAAAACGGCATCTGAAGGTATTTGATTTTAGAACTTTTTGGAAGATTGAAGATTGCTTCCGATGACTCTCAAAACCTGTTGGAAAACATTCTGGATGACTATTAAACTGCATTTGACTGCCGGCAATAAACGTTTTGAACGGAGACCCAGTTGTTGGGTTCGTGTAACCTCCCATCCCAAGCGCAGAACAGGGGACTGGAGCACGTTGGAAAGCATCCCGCGATCCAAAGGTGCCTGGAGCTTCCCAAAAGCCCTTTTGGAAAGTTTCAAAACGTCTTAAGAACTCCCCCTTATTTTTTCTTTTGCCTTTGAAGTCGTCGTTTCACGTTTGAGATGGGACATCTCAAACTTTTTAACGAGATGCTTCAATTTCAGAAGAGTTCGGATTTCAACCTTTTGCGTACTGTTGACAGTGGCCGCAAGGTGTGCAGTTCCTTACAAAAACGCCAGGGGGCCGGTATTAAAAAGTGTTTAAACATGGCCATTTGTGAGATTTAATGGTGGATCCAAAAGGGGTGTGTGAGTGTGTGTGTGTGTGTCTTCCCTTCCCTTTTGCACAAGGAAAAGGGAGGATTCTGCCCTTAAAATAGCTCTAAATTAAGTACAGGTAGTCCTTGGCATATGACCACAACTGAACCCCAATTTTCTGTTGCTGAGCGAGGCAGATAAGTGAGTTTTACCCCCATCTTACGACCTTTCTTGACACAGCCGTTAAGTGAATCGCTTCGGTGGTTAAACTAATAACACGTTGCTAAGCGAATCTGGCTGACTCGGCTCGTCAGGTGGTCACAGAAAGGGGTCCCCCGATCCCGAGGACACGGCAAGCGTCCTATCAGCCAGCTGCCCCAGCGCCTGAATTTTGATCCCGTGCGACGGTGGGGAATGCTGCAGCGGTCGTTAAGCGTGGAAAATGGTCACGAGTCACCTTTTTTTTTTTTCCCGGCGCCGTAACTTTGAACGTTCACTAAACGGACTGCTGTTAAGTCGAGGATCTTACCTGGATAATAGTGCCTTTGTGCAAAACAATTCGCAAACAATCCCGTTTCAGATTACCCGGAACTCACCTGCTTTTATGATATTATTTTTTTCTTCTTCCCCACCCCAGGTCGAAGAATATGTTACTCCGGAGAAATTTAAACACTGGGAGAAAGTTGGAAACGACCTCGGATTTCATTACACAGCTAGTGGGCCTCTCGTGCGTTCTTCTTACAAAGCAGGTACAACGAGTTGTCCGATTAGCAGGACCCTAAGCGTGTCGCTCAGCCCAGTCAGAGTATTCCGGAGTGCAACAGATTGCTCGAGGATTATTAACTAAATTCTTGCTAGTATATTATATTTGGACTTGGAGTGGGCAATTTGCCATTGCCTCCTTCCCGGGGCTTAAGAGAGACTGACTGGCTGAAACCCAGCCTGGCTTTCGTGCCTGAGGCAGGACTAGAACTCGGGTCTTCAAACCTACCGGTAATACGTTCACTACAGCAATGTGGACAGGATTCATATTTTATTTCTACCGACCGGTTGAACACTTCCATGATTAATCCATATTAATTAGCTCCTCGTGCAGACTTCAGAAATCCAGTGTGCAGCAAACTATAGCCGGGATTAATTTAGATGTAAACCGCTGTGTAATTTGCAACATTTATTCTAACACGGAAACTCTGTTAAAAGTGCTCTTTAAAATCAGAATACGCTCTACTTCTCGAACGACAGCTATATTTGAGAAGCTTAAAAATAGATTTTCTTTCAGAGCCGTTGCATTTTTGAAGCGTCCTGTGAAGTACTAATTTAGTAGCTAATTTCTGAGTTACTGGCAGATTTTGGATAGTATTTAGCTTTAAAAACCAAGTGATAATTTTTTTTTGAAATATCTTTTGCTTTTTTTGACTACGCTGAAACTTGTAGAAGCATCAAATAGCCACAGAAACTATAAATCCCAGACGCTCTTGAAATTTTAGGGCTCTTCCCATCGTATCTTTAGATTCCCTCCTGTAATTGATGGCTGTCCTGTATTTTCCTGTAATAATGACGAAAATGGACAATGGGAGATTTTGCCGCTTGGTTAAAACGTCTTGATTTTGTTTTGGGGCTGTGCAGGTGAATTTTTCTTGAAAAACTTAATCCATAAGAGAAAGAAGAGGGACATCTGATGCGTCCAAAACCAAGAAGAATCCCGCTCCTTTCCTTGTGGTTCCAGATGGCAACATCACAGATAAACGCAATTAACCAACCCGGAAGGCTTTATGTCGCTTCATTGAAAAATAACAATACAAAATATTTTTATTTGTTCCTGGACCCTGACATGTTCTCATAGTGTACAAAAAATAAAAATAAAAATCACTCATTAGCCAATAAGTGGTGTTCAAACATCTCAAGAAAAACAGAAGTAGAATGAGACACAGACATTAAGGAGTCAAAAGATGGATATGCATTTTTCCCTCTCTCAACAATCACCGTTTGCTCCATTAGTCCCCCTTCACATTGGTAACCATCTTTTCAACGACAATCCCAGTAATGAGCAATTCTCATGGAACACCATAAATGGCTTTTGCCGCCGGTCATAAATAGGATTAAAAAGCATCTGTACCGTAAATGATATTCTTGATTAAACTGGGCTGGAGCTCAGCGACGATATTACCTTTTCCTCCTAACTACCAAGACCGCTTTATAAAAGGTACGAATGAGGCTGTTCGAGTCAAAAACATGAGTCGACGTGCTAATTTTGAGGCCGTTTGACAAAAGGGTCCCTCGAAGAGTTCTTTGCAGCTCGTCCAAGGAAAAGTGGACGTCTGTTTTGTTTTATGTTCGGTGCAAACATGTTGAGAATTAACAATCCCATTGCAGGGATGCGTATTCCAATTTTATATTTATTCCCGTGGGGACTGAAAAACAGAAACGTCCTTTGGTCACTATGTGTCGTAGTTTACAGGAACAAACTGCCAAAAAAACCAAAAAAAATAGATCTCTTGTCTTGTAATAAGGATGTGAAAAGATATTAGTGATGCCCAAGACTCTGCAAAACGAACCAATTTTCCCAGATACTTAAGGATGTTCTGTGTCCCAGTTCACACAACTTGCTTAAAACAATACTTTCTTTCCTTGCTTGGTCTCGGCTTAACGGTATTGTACGAACCCGACTAACTTTGATTTATTCAGTAAACCATGATTACAATAGGTCAGCTGAATGTAGCGTACGAAAATCAGATCAATCTCCTCTGGACAGAACTATAAAGTCCCAAGTCTGCTTTTAACCACAATAAGAAACGTCCTTTGCTTAGAGCTTCTAAGGTGGGCTTCCGTAGAAACCTCTAAGAGTGACGGTCAACGTATCAGCAAGTAGAGAGCGAGCAGAATTCACAATTCCTTATTGGGTCTTCTCTGGAATAAGCATTATTTTTATGCGAATTACCTCAACCGTCGTTTCATTAATGCCTTGATTTCACTCATGAATATATATATATATATATATATCTTTGCTGGAGACTTCCGTACCAGACAAGTCTAATTGAAGCTTCCAACCTGAATAATGTGAATTGGTACTAATAGGTTACTATCTATTACATAGGATAGGGAACCTCTGGCGTTCTACTTTCAATCCAAGATGTCAAAACTTAAGTTGGAAGTCTGTAAAATATTGCAAACCCCCCCCCCCCCCAAAAAAAATCTTGACGTTCAAAGCCGATGGCTTCTTCCGTTAAAAAAATATTAAAAACAGGATGGTCGTATAGTTAACACGTCATTGGTAGAAGTTACACTACTAGAAAAATAGACCTTATAAAAGAGAATCTGGTTGAAAATGTGCCACATAACGACGGCGCTGTACCTCAATAGTTCGTATAAAATCCTTTTCACACTGCAAAAATACTAAGTTTAGCCAGAGAGGAGCTTTAAGTGGGCTCTTTCAGTGGAGATGTTGAAATCTCCTCTTGAAATAAAATCATTTGTAATGCTTTATTGAGGCTCAAAGGTGCCTATTATTTTCTTCTGTTTTCCTTCTTATCCCAACTTTTCTGTTATCCCAACGAAGCCTAGACCCTTGGCTTCTTTAGAGGAGGGTCCTGCAGACTGAACTTCGGAATGTCACCGGATGACGCGAAGGGAATTCTTTTGGCTGAGATTTTCTTTCCGATTGTCTCAATCTGAAGCAAAAGGAAAAATACACAAAGTCAGCCGACAAAGCATACCGTACGCTGATCTTCCCATTTCTGAAGAATGGAATCAGTAGTTGAGAGGCTGCCCCAAAGAAAGGGGTGGGGGTGTCAAATTATTCTCCAAAGCACCGGAGGGCAGGACGAGAAGCAATAGATGGAAACTCATCAAGTAGAGAAGCAACTTGGAATTGAGGAGAAACTTCCTAACAGGGAGGACAATTCACCAGTGGAACAGCTTGCCACCAGAAGTTGTGGCTGCTCCATCACTGGAGGTTTTTAAGAAGAGCCTGGACAGCCACTTGTCTGAGATTGTATAGGTTCTCCTGCCTGAGCAGGGGGCTGGACTAGAGGACCTCTGAGGTCCCTTCCAGCTCTATTCTACCCTAAATCCTGTCCCTTTTTTTTCTCATGCCACACAGAGCAGGGGAAGCATGGTTAACAAGCTTTGTGCAAGTGAATTTGCGGTGGCCGGTTCAGAAACGCTGACACGTAGACACAGGAATCTGCCTCCCTTTGGACCGGGATCCCTGTGCCAGAATGAAACAAGCAAGGGTCCCCTTCCCCACGATGCCTGGCGCACCGCGAAGCCACATCCCTGGAAGGCAAGCTTTCCTGCCCCTTTCTTGAAAAGCGAGGGGGGTGAGTGAAGCTCTCAATACGGATGAAGAAACTCACCAGGCGAGAAAGCTGACGGAGCCGCTCGCCCGTAAGACGGTCCTGAGGCTGGGCCTTTCCCATCAGGCCTTCACCTGCTGAGACAGGTGTGCAGGTGAGCCAGGCTGGGCCCGTCAAGCCAAGATAAACGTGCTTTGAAGCAGAAGCTCCCACGAAGCTCCGTCTTATCTGTGGGGTCTCCGAGCTTGGTGGGGTTCTTTGCAGACGTTTCATGACCCAACTAGGGAACATCATCAGCGCTTAGAAGTGTGTGTGTGGGG
>JANHFL010008029.1:108266-132572 GCA_032468155.1 Oxyrhabdium leporinum
AACTGGGCTTTCCAGATTGATGTGGCTAGAAAAGAGAAGAGCCAGTCCTGGTCAACAACCAAGAAATAATTAGGGAGAGGCACAAATCAATTCCAACCGAACACAGAGGCACCCCAGGTGCTTTGGAATACAAAGGATCAGTGAATTTAAAGTTAACACCAAAATTTTATACGTCATAATGTACATTTGTTCTCGCATATACACTCATCTTTACAAACCTATGTCAAATGACCAAGTCTGGATTAAAAAATGATTCAAGGAGACCCCTTTTTATCCCCAGGTGTTTGCTTTGTTGATTAACTGGGATTGGATCCCCCTCCATGTGCTGAGACCCAACTTACATTTGACCGATTCAAGTGATTTGTTTTTCCTTTCATGACTTGTTTCGTTCTTATCTACCTCCCCAAAGGGATCTTTTAGACAAATTGGTGGCATTTTGTCCTGTTTATATGCTTGCTTCATCTTTAGGTTACGACAGACAGCTTCAATCTCGTATCCACCTCACTCACAGCCTCCTTTCCTGCATGATTCCACCAATTATCCCTTTTTCATTCTTCCAATTGGCCCAATTCCATATTTTTGTCAATTATTTTTGCTCTGTTCCGAGCAGTTCAGGTAGGTCACAATTAATGTAAGTGCAAAATTTGATTTAGTGCAAGTTGTAAATTGATACCAGGTCACGCTCGAATCAAAATTCAGTTAGTGCAAGGCTAGCAACGTGGGCAGTTTAGACAAGCACATGCAGTTGTTGTTTGTGCAAAAAGCTCCACGTGAGGAAGGCCCAGCAAAGACAAGGCTCGTTCTGAGAACACAGAACAGATACGCTTTGGATATGGGTTACCCTCTTTTACTGTAATACAGCATTTGTTAAAACAAAATGTATGGTTAAAGTTTTGTCTATTTCCATCAAGCTGAAACCATTATCCTATTTTCCATAGATATATTACTTCAAATCCAAATAGTATAAATCCAAATAGCGTAAGCCTTTCGTAGAATTAATTGCACTAATCAAAACACATTTGTAATCTTTTCTTAGCTCTGCTTTCCATTCAGTCTTTTGGGAAATGATGTCAGGTTCCAAAAACCAAAAAACCCTGTGATTCTTCCAAGCAGATTTTTTTTATTGTTCTTACCTCAAAAATCTGGCAAATTAGGCATGCTACCACCCCATAAAGCTACTCTCAGAACTATTAAGGAACGGCTGTTTTCACCCTCTCTCTCACACACAAACTATCTGAACTGAGTTGTTTCTTGCTCCTCTGGAATGCACTCCCTTCCCTCCTGGGAATCTGAACTACCGTCCATCACAGATGTCTGGATAATGCCTACACAGGCAACATCCTGACAAAAACCCAACTTACTTGACTACCAGTTCTGCATTACAAGAGTGTACACAACATTATGATTCCAAATTATTTATTTTCAATACTTTTATTATATCACAAGTAGCACAGAAGAGTGCCGGATAAGGGTGGCACAAATACAGCTCAGATTACTTCCCCATTCCCAGAGGGGTCACCAAGTCACTTCTACTTTTCTCTCCATTCTTTTGGAGTAAGTCGGCCAATTGGAGAGAAATTCCATGCAAGTGGAAGATGAAGGCAAGCCTGCAAGAGTGATCAGAAATAAAACCATCATCATTGCAGCAATTCCCTTCAAACACATTTACCCACAGCCCAAGTGCATGGACTGATGCAATTAAGTCCACTTTAACAGGCAAACCCAGCAACCGAAACGAAGGTTAGAGTTCTTACTACTGCCCTGCCCGCAGTGAAGTCTGCCAAATACTTACATAGGACCAGGTGCCAATGCCAAACGCCAACCCAGAAAGGAGAACGAGGTTGCCATACTTGTCATGGAAATCAGGTTCAAGTTTGCGGTGAGCCTGTCTCGTCACCGTATGTTGAATGCTACGGGCTGGAATACAAAGCTCTATCAGTTGAAAGGCCAGTCCACCAATCAACCAAGCAAATTGACATAAAGCATGTATTATTGTTATCCTGCTTTTGCTACAGAATGTACTAAGCTCTGAAATTCAATTAACGGCAATCATGCCCGGACTGGGCTATTGTCTCTCTTCTCTGGCATTTTTTAATTGAGGTTGGCTGCTTTTTATATTTTCTAATTTTGAAGCTGAGTTCAATGTTTATAATCGGACCTAAGGTTAACCGACTTCCTACTGTGACAGGCGCGTTCGCGTTCACCATATTTGTGCATGAACCCTTAATACACATAATTATGCAAACCTATTTTTATTAAACATTTCAGTGGAAAATCTGTGTTTTCTTGAAGAAAAGAAACGCCTGATTTTTGTGGTCCGCAATTCCAGGCGGAAGGGCCCAAGTCCAGCTTCTGAGCCTCAGCCTGGCACCCATTTGGCGCATGGACTGCTTCATAAACAGCAGGTGCCAGGGAAGGGAGAGGGGGTGCCCAGGTCTTCCTGAATTGGGCAGGCTAAGCAAACGCAGCCTGCCGTTGGTCCCAAAACCTCTGCGCCATTTTGCACCATGCAATGGACCGAGCTGCGGTGAGAAGGCATTTAGGAGGCCCAAGACGGAATAACTGCCGGCCGAAGCCCCGCAGTGACCTGAAGGCCCAGGTCTGGGGATATTCCGCCTTTGACCTTGGATGGGATAATACTTCTCCTTTCGAAGTTGGCATGTAATCTGGGGTGGGGTGGAGGGATGCGTGTATCTTCCTGGAGACCCGAGTTACGACTGCACTCGGGACCAAGATTTATGTTGCCAAGCGAGGCATTCGTGAAGTGCGTTTTGCCCCGTTTTACGACTTGTGTTGCCCCGCTTGTTAAGCGAATCCCCGCGGTTCTTAAATTAGTCGCACGGTCGTTAAGCGAATCCGGCCTCCCTCCGTTGACTTTGCTCGTCAGGAGGTCGCAAAGGGGGGGTCACGTGACCTCGGGACTCCGCAGCCGTCATAAATACGCGTCGGTTGCCAAGCGCCTGACTTTTGATCACGTGACCCCGGGCTGCTGCAACGGTCGTTAAGCGTGAAGAACGGTCCTTTTCCCCGTGGCCTGGGGGCTTCGAACGGTCACTAAACGTCATTGAGGAGCACTCCCTTGCCCCGCCCCCACGCGCAGATGTTTCTCCCACCTCCACCGGGCCTGCCGGGGGGCTCCGGTGGCAGCAGACTCACCCGAAAGGCCCACAGCTCTCCGCGCCAGAGGGAACATCGCGCCGCGTCTCTCCGCGAGCCCGACCCGCTTCTCCGCTCACCTCGCCGGGCAAGAGGGGAACAAAATGGCCGCTGGCTTGGACGCCGCACTCCTGCGCAGGCCCAGGACCGGTGCATCCTGGGGGATGTAGTTCGGGGTGGGGGGGAAAGCGGGGAGTGGGGCTCCGCAATCGCAAAGAGGAACGAGCCGCGCCGAGTGAGGGGGCTCCGACCGGGGCACGTTTCGGTCCCGGCTGCCCGGCTGGGGAGAGCCGCATGGCTCACCGGTGCGGTGTTCTTCCGCCGCACAGACAGCTCCGGCGGAGTCTTGAAGGGCCTCCGCGAGCGCCGTTTTCTCGAGCTGTCAGGATGGCCGAGTGGTCTAAGGCGCCAGACTCAAGGCGAAGAGCCTTCCCGGAGGGCGGGGTTTCTGGTCTCCGAATGGAGGCGTGGGTTCGAATCCCACTTCTGACAGGCTTCGTTTTTTTTGAGCCGGCTTTGCAAACGTTTAAACGCTGCGGCAAACGGGGAGGAAAGAGGAGGGCGGGGGTCCTTCCTGGCAAGCAGGCTGGCTCTGCCCCTCCCGCACCATGATCTGCGGGCAGGGGAGCCTCCCCCGCCGCCGCCCCTCTGAGTCTGCAGGGGAAAGAGCATTTTTTGCAGAAAAGCGCGATATAAAGGCTTCCAGGAAGGAAAGACAAGCGGGCTCCCCGGCGTTAGGGGTTTACTAGAAGCGGAGGGGGCTCCCCTCTTCCTCGGACGCCCCCCGCCCCGCCCCGAGACATGGGGGCTTCTCTCCCCAAAAGCAGCTCCTGCGACCTTTTATTCTGGCTTGGTTTCTGCAGCATTCATTTATTTAGCAAATTCATGCAGTACAGCCCGCCCTTCTCACAAAATGTGATTCCTGTATTCCTGTATTGCACAAAGAACCGCCAGGTTTATGTCAAAAGCATCTTCCTTTCCATTCCTTTTGACCACCAAGGGGACTAACAAATGACCAAAAGCAGAGAGCCAGGTTGCACAGATGAGGAAAGATCTACTTCTTCCTCTGGTCATTGACCACCAGGCTAAATGAATGAACCGGCACAAAGAATAGCAAACCAGGGGAAGTTCTTTATACAAACTTCTTTGAACCCACAAATGAGTTGCCCCAACTTAACTCCTACAACAAAGAAAGAGAAAGGCCATAATAAGCTGCAAACGTAAGAAAAGCTAATTAAAATATTTTCCCCACTGGAGTTACACGTTCACCACATTAAACATGAGAGATGACCCGTACACCCCCAGGCCCTACACCCCGGAAAGATTACCTGCCCTGTATTTGTTTCTAGCCTCTCTACCCCCATTTCTACCTTCCCATGAGAGCTATCTTTATGCTCCCAAATAATTTTTTTCTCTTTCAAACAGCGTGCTGTGGGAAATAAACTGACCCCCTCTGCTGTGTGGCAGTTCCTCAAATATTGGAAGACTGCCATCATGTCACTTCTAATCCCTCTTTTCTCTAGACCAGCCATACCCAGTTCCTGCAGCCGTTCTCCGTGTATTTTAGTTTCCGGGTCCTTAATCCTCTTAGTTGCTCTTCTTGCACTTTTTTCCAAAGTCTCAACATCGTTTTTGTAATGTGGGACCAAAACTGGATGCAGGATTCCAGGTGGGGCCTCACTAAGGCTTTATAAAGTGGCACTAACACTTCATGTGATCTTGACTCTATGTTTCTGTTTATGCAACCGGGGATTGCATTGACTTTTTTGGCTGCAGCCACACATTGCTGGCTCATATTTAAGTAATTGTCCACTAGGACTCCAAGATCCTTCTCACAGTTTCCTACTGTTCAAAGTTATGACCTATATGAAAAAGGATAGGTAGAGTTCCGATAGTTCAAATTTTTGACAGTTGAGTCCAACTTGAGCACATTTATGGCTGTCTGCAGAGTTCCATGGTCATCTGACTGCATTTTGACGGTTTTGCCAAAAACAGATGCTTCTAGTTTTCAGCAAAACTGTGCCATGGTGAATAATGGACTTCTTTAAGGACCGCAGTGTTTCAATCTTCGATCAGTTTATTACAGCCTTAAACCAGAGACCAGAACAAATAAAAACGCTCAATAAGTATACAATTAAACATTCTAGTATAAAATAATAAATAACAACTAAAATCTATAATAAAATCCAGTCTGTCAATTATACATAGTCTAACTATACTAAAATGACAATCCATGAACTCTGTGGCCCATTGCAGATTCAACGCTAAAAGGGCCAAGACTGAGCAGTGCAAGGGGTTTGCCACATTTGTTAGATGACATAACTGGGGGGGTGGAGAAGACGCGCGTTTGCGACGAATCCCCAGTTCTGCTGCACAGAATCTGGCCCCCTGCGCTGTAGTTCTGGACTGTTCATCCTTAAGCAGCCACTGCAGATAGGTAGCACTGGAGCAGCCAGGATACCTGGCAGTTATTGGCAGAATGTGTTTTCTTCCTTTGCTTAATGATCGGAGTGTTGTACTTAAGATCGCAGCATTTGCTTGACCACTGCCACAAAAAGTGCTTTAAAATTGGGTGAGTCACATGACAGACTCAATTTACCACCGTTATGACTTACAATCGTAATGGGCAGGTTCCATTACAGCTGTAAGTCAAGGACTGCCTATGTAATGATGCTTAAAACATTAAAAACATAAAATTGGGGGAAAATAACTACCATCTAGAGCTGTGGTGGTGCGGTGGTTAGAATGCAATCTAACCTAGCGGGTCTAATTCACTGCTCACTCCAGGAATTAAATTCTGACCGGCTCAAGGTTGACTCATCCTTCCATCCTTCCAAGGTCCATAAAATGAGGACCCAGATTGTTGGGGGGATTATGCTGACTCTGTAAACCGCTTAGAGAGGGCTGTAAAGCACTGTGAAGCGGTATATAAGTGCTATTACTATTGTTATCTAACATCATACAACCACCTGGTGGGCTACCAGTGGGATCCATAAGTTTCAAGGCCTTTCTGGAAGGCTAACTGGAACTTGGGGCCAGTCTCACCTGGGCAGGGGGGTGGGGAATGATGTCGGGGTGGTGGTGTTACAGCAGAAAAGGCAGGTCTTCTAGGTCCCATCTGAACTATCTTTGGCTGGTTTGCAGGCTATCATTCAGCAGAATGGGAATGGGTTCAAAAGTTGGATAAATGTCTAAGCCATGCTTCAGGTCATTATGGTTCGTATAGTTGTTAACATCCAGCCAAACTGTGTCTCCTTCATCTCAGTTGGACAGCTTTTGCTCAGAATCCAGTGGACCATGTTCTCATGTAATTCTTTATCATTTATTATTCTGTATCCATTACTGACTTATATGGGATTGGGCTATGGCCCTTTAAACAGTAGAATATCCTGATGATATATAAGATCACTTTATTAAGATTCAGCGATGGAATGATGCTATTCCCAGTGTTTATTTATTTGACTGGATTTACACAGAATTGTAATTTTAGTAGCAAAGACGTTTTAAAAAGAACTTCCCAAGCACATTAAAAAGTTTTAATATTCATGGCGTTTATTTTCACCTTATCATTTTAAATATACAATTGGACAACACATGACCTGGTGGGTTACCCTTTCAGAGATATTTTCTTACTAGATTCCTCAGTCTCTTCAACCATGGCAGAACTTCTAATGTATTGCCTTCACAGAAAAAGTTTGGATGCATTCAGAGATGTATCTGTGCTAAAAACAGCTCTGGTTGAACTGTATAACACAAACATCAACATAAGAAATGTTTTATGACTTTTTCTATCATGTAATACAAATGTTTTATTATAATTTTTAGGTCATAAAGCATTTTATAAAATTTGCTACATTTCACTCCTTTGGGATTCATGGGTCCCGGATTTTGGGCGCATTGTGTAAGTTAGTCCATTTGAGTTACCTTGGTTCAAAAATTATTGCATTGCTATATTGTACTGTTCACCCAAATAAAAATGATGGGAACGAGAGTTTTAATAATATACAGATTGTTCATTCTTTCATGTATTTTTGTTGTCCGCAAACCAGTTTAGCCTGGCGCAGATGTCAACCGGAACCAGACAGGAGAGGCAGTTCAAGGAACTTTTATTGAAGTTCTTCAGCAGCTAAAGGAGCAAACAATGCCTACATACAAATTTTATACAGTTATGATTAAGGGCGTAAACTTTCTGCCTTGGCAATTCCTTTAAACAAACTTCCCTAATTCCAACCTGGGACTTTCATTTTGAGAAATGATCAAAGCTAATGGGAAGTTTTATTCTTAACTCTCTTTTAATAGAGCCCTTTGACACAACAGTCACCGTTGTCTATGGAGATACTCTGCAGTAACCATTTTGATTTTATCAGGCTTGCTAATGGACTCTCGAACGCAATCGCCTTCAAGATACGTGGCAAAGCAGCACCCATCTTCCTCAGCCAGTGCAGGCAGTCCTTGACTTGCAACGGCTCAGTTAGTGACAGTTCAAAGTTACAACGGCACTGAAAAAGGTAACATAACCATTTTCACGCTTATGACGGTTACAGCATCACCAAAGTCACATGATCAAAATTCAGACACTTGGCAACTAACTCATATTTACGATGGGTGCAATATCCCAAGGTCACGTGATCCTCTTTTGCGACCTTCTGACAAGCAACGATAATGGGGAAGCCAGATTCACTTAACAACCATGTTCCTAACTTAATAACTGCAGTGACTCACTTAATAACTGTGGCAAGAAAAATCGTATAATGGGGCAAAAGTCACTTAACAAATGTGTCAATTAGCAACAGAAATGTTGGGCTCAATTGTGGTCGTAAGTCGAGGACTACCTGTATTTGCATTCTCCCTCCCATTCGACCCGCAGCACTTCCTCCCCCCCACACGAAAGAGCCGTAGGCGGGGCCACAGCGATTTGGACGGTAGCTCCTCCAATCACATTGCACCAGATCGCCCCCTTCTCATTCGTTGCAGAGCGCCTGCTGCACCCTAAAGGTGAAAGGTCGGAGGCTGAGCAGAACCGGAAGCGCCACGGACCAATGGTGAGCGGCGGAATGGCAGCTCGACCAATCAGAAGCTGGCCCGAATCCCCGTCTGACCAATGGGAGCCGGGCTGCCGGCGTCGGCCGTCTCTCCTCTTTCTCTCTCTCCTCGGTTCTGGCGGCCATGGCGGCGCCGCGGCTGCTGCTCCTGCGGGCCTTGATGCTGGGCGGGCTGGGGCTGCTGGTCGGCTGGGGCGGCTCCGGAGTGGAGGGGCAGAAGAAAAAGGAGGTGAGCGGCGCGGTAGCCGCGGGCGAGGGGGGCCGGGGTAGCCCGAGGTCATCCAGTCGCTCACCCTACGGTGCAGCATCCACCGGTGCCTGGGCGGAGAGGCCCTCTGCGCATGCGCAGCGAAGCCCAGCCGGGCTGACGCGCGGAGGGCCTCGGCGGAGTGAGGGGGGGCGGCGGGGCCGGTAGCTGCCGCGGCCTTTTGCAGCGGATCCGGGCGGCCTCGGCGCGTCTTCCTCCCTCCGTCTCTCCGCGGGAAGAAGCGCTCCGAGCAGCCTCGCCGAGAAGAGGGCGGGTGGGCGGGCGCCTCTGCGGGCCTTCCTTCCGGGCCTCGGCCCTCGCTGCCGCCGCGACCCCGAGCGGGAAAGGGTTCCTTTGCCCGGGCCCCGCAGGCGGCGTGCAACGCGGGGCCTTCCTGCCTAGCCCCGGACTGGCTTAGAACAGCCTCGCTCTGGCTCTGAACGCGCGCAACGCGCTGAGTGAGACGAACCCCGTTGCAGCGGCTCTCCAAGGCCGCCCCCCTCTCTGGTCCGCGCTCTGATGAGCGATTGCGGGAACGCGGCGGCGATGCTGAAAAGGCGGCGGGCGAAGCCGCGGCTGGAAGCCTGCGGGGACCCCCCGCCCTCCCGGCCACGGCTGCCCCGAAGGCGCTTTTTTCCTTGGAAGACCTTTCACTTCTCCTGCAAGGAGCTTCGGCAGCTCTGACGGGGGGTGGGGCTGGGGGTGGGGTATCATTTGCTGAATTGAAGAAGCGACGGCAGCTAGGTACCGGGTGATGGGAGTTCTAGTTCCTCCTTAAGCCACAAGGCCCGGCTGGCAGCCTTTGGGCCAGTCCTGCAGGAGATGGTGAGTTTTAGGCCTGAGAAAGGGGGCTGGGCGGCTTTGGGCCAGTCCCCAGGAGACTGGGAGTTCTAGTCCCGTGTATGGCATAAAAGTTGGCCGGATGACTTGAGGGGGGGGTCAGTCCTTGGGAGACGGTGAGTTTTAGGCCTGCCTTGAAGGGCAAGAAAGGTAGCTGGGCGCCTTTGGGCCAGTCACCAGGAGACTGGGAGTTCTAGTTCAGCAGCTAGGTACCGGGTGATGGGAGTTCTAGCTCCTCCTTAAGCCACAAAGGCTGGCTGGGTGCCTTTGGGCCAATCCTCAGGAGATGGTGAGTATTTGGGCCAGTCACCAGGAGACGGGGAGTTCTAGTCTTGTGTGTGGTATAAAAAGTTGGCTGGGTGACTTTGGTGAGTTCTAGCTCTGCGTTAGCCATGAAAGGCAGCTGGGTGACTTTGGTTAGGCATTTTTCAGCCTGGCCCACCTTACAGGGTGGTCATTTCAGGGAAAATAGGAGGAGGAAGGAGCGTTAGGGAGGTTTGCCACCTTGAGTTACTGATAACGTAAGAAAGGCAGGACAAAATCTAATAAAGAAGCCAGCCCTTCTCTTTCCATTTATAGGCCCAGCAGTCTTTTACCTAGGTTGGGATACGTCCTTACAGGTCTGCTACTCCGTCCAGTTGATTAAGGATGCTGACCGGGTCAGAGGAAAGTTTTTCTAGTGGGATTTGAGTTAAAAGTAGTGTTGAGTGTCCTTGTTGCTGAGGGTTTATCCTGGCAACAGAATCTGGGGTCTTTGGGGAAATTTCCCTGATGTTGGTGTAATGGGCAAATGTAATTTTCTGTAATTCATGTGTATATATATATGTGTGTGAAAGCAGAAAGAGTAAAACACCGGAGTATGTAAAATAGGCAAGGTTTCGTAATAGTCTTCACACTTAGGCAAGTTAGAAAACCGTAGTTTGTGGAATAAGCCAGAATTCAGGGAAGCAAGTGATTGTGGCCTCTTTTGACCCATCTCTAGTTCTTTTCACTAATCTTGCCGTGGACCTTTACAGGTTGGTAAACCTGTAAGCAAGGCAGAAATCTGAATTAGCGCTAAGGAAGGAAGGAAATTGCAAAGACCTGTGTGTTTGGTGTAGTCTATTTAATTCTGGTGAGTAAGCCTTAAGCAATGGTTTGCTGGCCTTCGGCGTACAAAATGCTAAGCCGAAAACAAGTCAACAACATAGTTTGATGCAGTGCATGGGATGGTGTGTTAAAATGCATGGACTGTGGGAAGCTATACTAGAATGGAGAAACTCTTTGAAAAATGATTGAAACCAAATATATTTAAGATGGAGCACATATATTTCCCTATGATAGATATGGAAAGAGTCAGATGTAATTGTAACCTATATAACCATTGATTAAAAGAACTCTTATTTCATAATTTCATATTTTAAATGTTCACAAGTAACACTGCTATTTGGATGAGAATTCATTGAGAGGATGTTTTTGTTTTTATTTTAAAAAGGTTTCCTCTCAATACTTACATAATGGATTGTAAAAATTGATGAAGGAGCCCACATTAAAAAACAGTTCTTTCATTTAAAAATATATTGTGTTGATGCTGTGTATTATGACATTCTTTCCAAAGGCCCTTTAACTCTTTACTCAGATATGTATATTTCTGGACTAAGAACATATAATATTGGCACAACTGATAATACTGAAAAAATGAGCATTATAATGCATTTGATTTGTATCCTGGTCTTACTCCAATTTATTCAGAGTGGTATGTATGGTCTTAGTCACTGGTTCAGTACTATTTTCACTTATTTTTTACAAAACGTGAAGTATTTTGAACTAGGTACTACTCAGTGTTCAATACAAGTTTAAGAAATTATAAGAAATCGTTGTTCCACCCCTGTCATAGCCGTAATAATTCTGCTTTTCCTTAACATCAGTAAAATGTCAACCAGATAGAAATAGATGGTCACATACTCCTGTCCTGATGGAATGTATTTTCCTAAAATATAAGCATTGAGTTCTGATAAAATGTTTAATGCTGTACGTTAAAACAAAGAGAACTGAAGACTTGTATTTCTTTGGAATGTATGTGATTTTTCTAACAGTCTGATTTACTAAGCTAAACTAATGCTTGGCAACTGGTTCATATTTATGACGGTTGCTATGTCCCAGGGTCACGTAAGATTCCCTTGGGCGACCCCCTGACGAGCAAAGTCATTGGAGAAGCCAGATTCACTTAACAACCACGTTACTGATTTAACAACAGCAGTCGTTTACTTAACTGTGGCAAAAAAAAGATCATATAATGGGGCAAAATTCACTTAACAAGTAAGTGCCTGACTTAGGAACAAAAAAAAATTTGGTTGTAAGTCACAAACTACCCATATACATTTACCGGTACTTACAAAACCTTTTTTTTATATAGCTTGATGGACAATCACACCTCTAGAAAATTAGGAATGCTTGTAAATGGGCTGCATTCTAAAGGACATTTAAATTCATAATTTATGTAAGAATGTTATGTCTGTCTGCTTGTTTTAATAGAAAATGTACCAGTAATAATTGGCTGGATGCTACCTATTTTTACAGCGGTTTTAAACTCTTGAGATAGCATTTGTTTGAAGTAGTTCTACTTTTTCTTTCAACATCGCTTTCCTAATGTCAGCTGAACAAATGAAAATAGAGCAGCTGATAATGCTATTTCTAAGAGGTATTTGGCGTTCTCTGAGCCTGGCTGTTTTCTGGTAGTTTCTTCATTACCCAAACTAGGTAACATCATCAGTGCTGTTTCTGCATTAGCAGCTATAAAGCAGTTTTTAAGTTTTAAAATCAGGGACCAAAATGTACATACAGTATATGATCTGTGCCGTCTGGGAATAGATGGAATTGGTTATCTATCCTCCAGTTCATCATCATCCTATCTGTACAAATTAGAGTTTAAGCTACTGATAATTTGGAAAGATAAAAACTGGGTTCGTATTTTTAAACGGACTTACTGTCGCTTCCTCAACGGTGCTAAAATCTAAAATCCTTTTGGATGTAGGCCACCTGGTCCACGACGCATCAAAGCAGCCACAAACCATATCATTTCCACCATCCCCATGCTTGATCGGTAATCGGGATCCTGTTATAAAAATCCTCTCTTTGGATCTCCCCAAGAGGTCCACGGGGCCAAATAATTCTTGAATCTGCAGGCCAAACTATTCCAGAGATCCTGATCTTTATCTAGCCGCTCATAAGCAAACATTATTGATGTTCTTTCTGGACAGCAAAAGTGTCCTTGTGTCACATCTCCCCTAACCCTTATATGTCTAATTGGTGCAGCTATTTCTAGTGGTAGATTTATGCCACTAGATGGATATCAGTAGGAGAGATACTTGTGAAGTCCTATGCTGAAATATGATGAAAGAGTTAAAACAGATCAATGGGATGTGCTTGCTTTCTGACATGTCTACAAATTTTACTTAACGTGGCAATACTTCTTTGTAACATTGATTCAAACTGGATATAGCTACGATCTTTATTTCCATTTACCTGGAATAAGTTTCACTAAAAAAAATAACAATAATTCATGCGGTCTTTTAAACATACAATGTAAATTGAAAGATTTCCTCGAAAGTATCGTGATCTAAAGTTGGATTAATTTTTAATCCATTTAAAAAAAAAAATTCTGCAGTGTGGGGTTTTCCCCCCAACAAAATTGAATTGGAAAATTACCATTTTCAATCATTGAGGCTTCTATTGAGTTCAGCACATCTAACCTGATTCACAGACATGCTTCCTAAGAACGATTATCTGAAAAGGGATATTTACAGCTTTAAATTTGATTGTATCTATTTTTTTAAATGTTAGAAAAAAATATAACACGACAATTTTTCTGCAAGGAATTTCCATCATTTTTATCCATTCCATACGGTGTTGGCATTTCAAAGCATGGTTAGATGTTATCAAACTATAATTTGTATTGTAACATCTGTGCCCAAGGGGAATACACCATTACCTCCCTCCTTCTGCATTTACTAAATACACAGCAACTACACAGAAGCTTCAGTAGTTTAGCATTATAAAAAAATTAATGAATAATTGCACTTTGCTGTTGTCATTCTGTGAACAGCGTGACATATTCAGATGGTTACATGACCGATATTACAATGTACCTCGTTTATGTATTTTAAAGATAACATGCCTTTCGATGAAAAAAAAAATGAAAGGCAAAAACGTGCAATTTTAAAGTAGCATTGTAGAGTATCACAAACACAACTGTCAAATAAATGTGGGCAGCATAGTAGACTGAAGGGAGACTGAAGTATGTTTGGTCAGATTTCTTCGGAGAGCGCTGGTGATTCAATTTGCAAAAAAAACCTGAGGACAGCAGAATTTCTATCATGATATGATAGAAATCTGCAGCCTATTTGGACATCTATATAATACACAACTTTTCAGGAACATTAAAGATTCAAGTTGAAGCCAGTTAGAAATTTACGCAAAATGCAATAAAGATGAAACATACCCAACTACCGAAGAATGGATTCATCTTAGCAAATCTTGAGTTTGCAAAATATCCAGTCATTGGAAGGCTACTTTCCGTAATTTTAATTATATTAAAATTCAGACAGGCAATCCGCAAACTCATCTGAAACGTAGAGGAAACTGTCAAAAGTTAAAAATAATTAGCTACTGATTGGTTATTTTTGAGAAAGTAAGCATTACTCTTAAAATGCTATCAGAGTTGTTTTTCCTCGTATTGTTAGCAGAATGCTAATACAAAATTGCATTCAAAATTGATATCAACTGCAAAATTTTGGAAAAGCAGGTTTCCTACTTTGGAAGAAGAAAATGACAAAATTTCTCGCAATACAGAAGCTTGTTTAAAGTTTCTCACCGCTAGCATGAAAAATCAATAGAAACGGGACCTTTTACCCTCCTTTGGATTATATTTTTGGCTGCTGTCCCATACCACTTGTCCTAAGAATAAGTAAATGTCTTATTCCCAGGCAGTTATTTTGGAATTGACCTGTAAGTATTCTCAGAGCTCAACAGGCTACTGCAAAATGATGTACCATTAACTTGCTTTGTTCAAAAAATTCCCTGTGTGCTTCAGGGTGCACAAAGGAAAGGTATACTGGGAGTGATTGGGAAAGCTGTATTTTGTAAACTAAAGGCAAATATGACAATGTTTTTGTTGTACACCACCAAAGAGGGTAGATCCATGAGAAACCGATGTTTTAGGACGCACTTTCCAAATAAACATCCCAATTGAACAGATCGGAAATGCACGGTCTACAGAACATTTTCCAAATATAACCAGGAGATTGATTTCATTTCTTTCGCATTATATTTTTAATTCGATACAACAGAATGAATTCCTTTCCGTGGATTGGATAGGTTTTCCATCTGACATAAGAGAAATTAGAAGGGGGTGGCAACTTTTGTGGGAGTTTGATTGTCTTCTCCAAGACGTTTGAAACCAGGAGGCCCTTGGATCCTCAATGAGATGGGAAGACAGCTAGAAAAGCAGTTCAGGCAGGGAGCCCTCCGCTCACCATCACGATCGAGCCCCAAATTTCCTTTGCTAATCAAGACAAGTTGAGTTTTGTCCCCCCGTTTTACGACCTTCCTTGCCACAGTGGTTAAGTGGATCGTTGCAGTTGTTAAGTTAGTGAGACGGTTGGTTAAGTGAATCCGGTTTTCCCCACTGACTTTGCTTGTCAGAAGGTCGCAAAGGGAAATCCCATGACCCTGGGACACTGCAAGCATCACAGATACGACCTGGATTTTGATCGCGTGCCCGTCGGGAAGCCGCAACGGTTATAACCGTGAAAAACGATCGATCACTTTTTCCAGCCCCCTTGTAACTCCGAACAATCGCTGAAAGAATGCTGGTACGTCGAAGGCTGGCTACACGCACCCGTCCATCATTTCATTCGGTGTAATTCTCAGAAAGGCAGTGGGATCTAGTTCTTTTTCTTTAAAAATCGTTCGCGGAAAAAGCCAGGCCACCTTGTTTGCAGCAGCAACAAAAAAAGAAAGCCAGCTGTTTGCAAGAAACACTGGCTTGTGTGATTGGCCTGTCCATACCCTCTTAATGCACTTTCGCATTTCCTGGCGCACAACGATTCATTTCAACCAAAATTTCTTGTCGTTGTGTTCGTGCGTTACACTTTAAAAGCAGGGGTTCTCAAGGCACCTTAGGGCCGGGTCAGAATAATTAAGTTGACAGGTCGAAACTTTGTCTGTTGGGCAACTTGTTGGTAGCCTCCAGATTTGTAAGACTGATGGGATTGATGTTGATGGGATTTGTAAGCGAGCCATAAGTATTTTTTATCGGTTTTCTGTTTTATTTATTTTATTTTAAAGCAGCAGGCAATAATTCCCACTACACCAGCACAATGATAGAGTTAAAACAATCCAATAAACTGTGAATTAAATGTGATACACACACACCCATTGTGTTTGATAGTGTAAGTGATATTAGAAGGAAGGTCTCAAGGGACCCCAGAATCCTGGGGTTGTGTGTTTCCTTTTCTCAAATACAGGCTTGCGTATAAAAGACTGATTTTGTCTAAATGTTGCAAATTACGTGGTGAGGTAAGTACCTCATTGCGTAACATGCGCCCCATCAATGACGTAAATGGGTGCAAATGACAAACTTTACTGAATTATACAATTATACAAACGATGCCAATTGCAGTGGAATTTTTTTTTCTGCTCAGCCAAGGTTTGGAAATTTCAAGAGACATTTTCAAATAAATTCACGGACGTTGTTTGACAAACGGAAAGCAGAAAGTCTGCTATGGGAACTTGAGGATTTGCCCCAGATAAGTAGCTAAAACACTAAATTACCGTAGTGCCCAAGCTGCTTGTTGTAGCCGTTCAATGAAATTTATTCCAGGGGTTAATCAAATTTATACAGCTGCCAACGACACCACAAGAAATAAGATAATGTAAAATTACAATAGATGGGGAATTTCCTAAGATAAGGCAAGCTGACTTTGAACTGTGGACGAGGAAAAATCATTGAATGTGGACTCTGAGGTGTACTTTAATGGAGGCTATAAATAACAACTGCAGAGGGTAATGTTTCATTTTTATTTTTCACAATCTGTAATTTAGAAAGGAGAGTGTAGTTACTTCCTTTGCAGCTACACCATGCGGGGGATACTGTTGTATGTTAGTTGATTTTCGGAGGGGAGGAAGCTCCATTAAAAAAATGAAAAATAAGTACATTATATTGCTTCTAGGACCCAGGTGCTTTAAGCATTTGTTCTATTCTAGTTCTTCCTGAGTGGAAAAAAAGAGAGAATCTAGCACATTTGGAGACACACACCACCAAAGATGTATTTCTAAAGGTTAAGACGGCTACGTCTGTTAAAGGCCATGAGATGACCGAGCGGCAAATTAGTTCTAATGAACCGGAGTGACTTGCTTAACAACATTATATTACACAATAACATATGCAGTAATATGGACCTTGTGCTCAGGTGGAAAAATTCCAGAGAGTATAGTCTGGCTATATAAAAATATGCTGGAAATATTTCAAATGAAATGAGTAACACAGGGTTTTATTTATTTAAAAAAAAAATCTTTTTAAAATAATTGTAACATCATTGAAGCATCGTTTAAATGGTTCTAACCAGTAGGAACACAGAAATGGATGTAAACCGAAGCCACTTTGCCAAAGGATAATGACAGACTTTCTCCTTGTTCCAGTAAAAACGACCATTTAAAGATTTATACCATATCCTGAGTACTTTTGTGCTTCCAAGCTACCTGGAAAATTTAAGTACCCCCCGGACTAACTAGGAGATACGAAAAGAGGTAAAAATCTAAACCGTGTGATTATTTAGAAATAAACCTGCCATTAGTTTCTTAATCATACGTGTAAACAATCCAGATAGAATTAGGGATAGTCACAAAGTTAAGCATGATGTAAGCAGGCAGCCCAGGGTGGGTATTACGTGACCTAAAAAAACATAGGTATCAATACATTCCGAAGGAAGAGGAGCGAAGGATTTCAGTGAAGTGACCAGCTATTCAATTTTTTTTAATATAAAGCTTTATCAATTTTCTACTATTGCATTTGATTAGTGCTTAATAAACATCGTGTTGCCCGAGTTGTTTGCTGAACAATACAAATTATATTCCTAATCTTTATCCCCTTTTTTTCCCAGCCATTGATAAAAATCAATCCCATCTTTGGTAGTATTTTGAATCTTCTTTCTGTTTATTCTTCAACGTAGGTCTGTCCATTGCTGCGCAGTCCAGTATCTTCCTAATCATCTCTTCATCTAGGTTGCTATTTAATTTGAATCTGTGCCGAACTGATTTCAGGAGAGAATTTGCATCTCTCTCTCCCCTCCTCCCCCCCAAACTAATCCAATTCCTTCAACCATAAGTAGAATTTATTTCCTGGTTTAGGGTATATGCAAATGAGAAGCAAAGCATACCTTAAAAGTTTACACCTTTTATAAGCAAATAAAGCTGCATTATAAAGCCAGTTTTCCAGGGAGATCCTCAGCCATCCAGGTCATGGCTGCCCCAAAGGTGCTTTTTCCAGAGCCTGACCAGCCAGCCTCTCTCTCTTGAGAGCTGAAGAAGCTTCTTGGATGAGAAGGGAAACGTCTTCAAAGAAAAACCAGAAAGTCCCATTGCCTCTGGAAAAAGCACCTTTGTGATAAGCCAGTCAATATTTCAAGATAAACTATTGACTCCTTTTCCCTTGCGTGCTTTTCCCCTCCAAGCAATTTTGCTAAAACATTTTTAGAAGCCTGACCATTTTACAGGGATAAAGGGTAGCTTTGATTTTCCCACCAATGCCACCCTAGTTTTGCCTTAAAGTATGTTAAACGTAACCAACAAAACGTTAAATAAAAGTTATGTGGTTAACTTATGAAGCCCTTCTAAATTATATTAAAGTAGCCAAAAGATCTTTACAATCCCCAAGGCGTGTCACAACTTTTGAGCACCTAATGGTTTGGCAATTAAAAGCTGAAAAATTGGACACGGCCTAAAATTCAGGTATCAGATGGCTAGCAGAGTAGATATTGATGAGTCATTTTATCCTGCTGCTTGAGTGGTGCGGTGGCCTAGACTAGAGCTGGAGCTCTCGCCTCACAATCAGGAGGCTGTGAGTTCGATCCTAGGTAGAGGCAGATATTTCGCTCTCTGGGCACAACGAGACTATATCTGCTGAATATGACTCCGCATTGGCGACAGGAAGGGCATCTGGCCAGTAAACACTCAGCTCCATTCAGTTGCCCAGACTCCGCCCTGCATGGGATTATGGGGTCATTAAAAGAGGATGATGATTTTATCCTGTTGCTTGTGGTTTGCCTAGGTAGCAAAACAGCCCAAGTGATTGAAAAGCAGCGAAGAGTAGAATATATAACTATATAACCCTGTTACCTGCTGCCACTGTTTGGAAATGTTTTCTAATACTTAAAATTAGAAGACATTATTTTAAAAGATAAATGTGAAGATACTCTCGAGTTAAGCTTGAATCTTGGGGATTATATGGGTAAAGCCATAAAGTTAGTTTGCTATTCTTTTCTCCTGAGAATTGCTTCATTTACTAGTCTAACTTACCGCTTTGAAATTTCCTCTTGATTTATCAACATATTATTAACAAATCCTAAACCAGTTGAGCTTCCAAGCCAAGATCACGTTGGTCCAATACTTTGACCTGTTGAGACATGCTAAAGAATATGCATCTCTAAAAATACCAGTTTATTATATTTGAGTGGAATGAGGTTTTAATCACTCTCGTGTCTATGACTACGAGGAGAAAAAAAATGAAATATTTATAGATCCAGTAATACAGGTAGCCCTCCTCTTAGGACTGAATGCTTAGTGACGGTTTGAAGTTATGAGGGATACTTGCAAGCCAGAATCAGAGTTTCAGCGGTCACACCGTGGGCATGTGATTGCTGTGATTTGACGGGGATGCTGCCACGGTCTTAATGTGAAAAACAGACATAGGTCACTTTTTTCATTGGTGGTGTAACTTCAGACGCTCTCTAAATGAACGATCGTAAGTCAAGGACTACCTGAATATTATTTGAAACATCCTTATTGAATTCCGGTGATTGTGCACAGTGGTAGGATTATAGCTTTGATCTGATACTGAAATCACAAAAGTCAGGGTATAGACCAGGGGTGTCAACCTCAAGGCCCGTGGTGCTTAGATTTGGCCAGCGGGGCCACCCTGGAAACAGAGAAGGTCTGGTCCGTGGGGCCTCTGCCAGCGAAAACGGATGCGGCCCTCCAGAGCTCCGTTTTAGCTGGCAGAGGGTTGCAGGAGGCCGTCGCAGCCAGAAACGGAGCTCAGGAGCCCATTTTCGCTGGAAGAGTACTCGGGCCACCACAGGCGCTCCCGACACGAGTGACGTCGAGCTGGCCACGCCCACCCCCGCCCACCCGAACTCAAACACAAATCTGATGTGGCCCTCAGGGAACTCAAGGTTGACATCCCTGGTATAGAAATTGCTAGCAGTAGCGACTCAGTGTGGTTTATACAGCTTTGGCTCCCCGGTGCTGTTTTCCAGCAGTTCCTGGAAGGATTCCTGTGGGATTTGTTCTAGTGTGTCAACTAGAATTGAGTATTTGATCAATGTAAAGAGAAGTGAAAGGATTGGACTGGAATTTGAAATTAAAAGGCAATTATTAAAACAAATGTATTTGACAAATTCATCTCTCTAAATTTGAGTTTAAAAAAAAAGAATCCAATGAATAGTAAACCTCTAACTCTGTTTTTTTCCCCTCTTTTTATTTTTAAGACGAACAAAAATCAAATTAAAGTAGACCTTGTAGATGAAAATTTTACAGAACTAAGAGGAGAAATAGCAGGGCCTCCTGACACTCCATATGAAGGTAAGTAATTTTTTTTTTGGACATCTAACATTTTCTAATCTCATTGTTAATTCTTAAAGCTCGTAAGTGCAATATGTCTCATCTTGGAAATCCTTTGCAAAACACCGTAAATATGTTGCAAATATAAATGTTGTAATTAATCCTTGAAGTTAATCATTCGTGCAGGATAACTAAAAGTTGCATTCTGGTTTATAGTTCTTAAGCTGCTCTAACTCTCACCGTTGTTATGGTCTGGGGGTTTTTTTGGTGGAAATTTGGCTAAATTTACCAGTCAGAACATCTTACATATTTAAAATGGCATTCAGTCATTACTCCTTGCCAGTATTTGCACAATGAAATAATTGCACAAAGATTACGTTTTACATTAATAAAACAGCTAGAGCAGGCACAAAAAATATGCGGTATTCCTAAACCAGCTATATCAAGATATATGTATTTCAATCCTGAGAAGTCTTAGCAATTCTCAGAATACAGATAGAATTCTGAATATTAGTCCCTGCTTCTGGAGAACTCCGAAGTTGTAAAAAGCTACCCCAAATTTCCATGCCAGATAGCACCCAAAATGGTTTGCGTTAGGTGCTGCCACCTGGGAGAATCACTATCTAGAGCTTGAGGTTTTACACTGGAAATGTAACTGTTGGACAGGTTTTTCAATTCGTTGTGTTTTTTTTTTCTCTTCTCACCTTTTCTTCCTTGACTCAGCTTAGCAACAAAATTCCAGGCAGCTGGTGGGTATCTGTTGACATGTGAATACTTAGAAAGTTTAAGTGCATTCAGATCTGTCTCTCTCTTCCCTCGTATAAAGCAAGTAGTTTCCTTAGTGGAAAGCTGCCCTAAAAATATATATATATATATCTAAAAGGCAGATACTTGGAACTGGAGCCAATGCAGAATGTACCTTAAAGGGGGGGGACGACAACGACACTTTTTTGAAATGGAAACACAAACATACAACACTTCTTCCTTCGTTTAAGGCAGAGGTGGGGGGATCATGGCTCCTTTCTGACTTGTGGACTTCAACTCCCAGCCTGGCTGGCTCAGGAATTCTGGGAGCTGAAGTCCACAACTCACAAAGGGATCATCATCGTTCCCCACTCCTGATTTCAAATGATTTCTTTAAAATGGTTAGCGAACAGCTCCGGAGACCTGTTTTCCTTGGTGTAGCTCCTTTTAATATAGTTGCTTCCCGGTGTACTTTTGGGAGGATCCTAAAGTAGATTTTTATTTTTATTTCCCCCCCGTCCTTAAAAATAATGAAATTTCTTTTTTTTTTCTCTTTTCTCGTGGTTTCTCCAGAGGGCCCCCCCTCTATAGGCGGCATGCTTGTTCGTGTCTCCAGCTACAAATCTCTGTCGTAAGGCCAGATAGTGAGAGGTTGAATGTTCACTCAAGGAATATGGCCGTAACATTCCCATTGGGTTCCTTTCGCTGGTAGAGCTTTGCTTTGAGAGAGATCACTCGTGATCTGTTGTTTTGTTTCTCCCCCCGACCTCCTTTCCCCCTTTCTGTCTCCTTCCTCTCCTGGCCTTTATCCAACTGTTTTAAGTAGGCAGTTACCCGAATAAAAGTCTGTAAGCAGGGCTTTGTCACGTCAAAGTCAACGCTTTCTTTGGTCGGGAAAGGAAGTTCTTCAGACGAGATCCTTCGAGTCTTCTCCGTCACTGACCTTGTTTGCATCAGTGAGCAAGATCACGGGGCTTCCCTCCGGAAGATTCCATTCTTTTCACGTTAATCGCCCGCCTCTCTTTGTGTGCCATTGTTAAGACGAGAGAGACGTCGTCCAGCCTTGGCAATTTTAAGAACTGGGGACTTCAACTCCCAGAATTCCCCAGCCACGATGGTTGGTTGGAGGATTCTGGGCGTAGACGTCCACAGGGTCTCAAAAGTTGCCAAGGTTGGATGTTCCTGTTCTCTAGAGCTTATCCTGACAGTCTTTCAATCTTTTCCAGAGAAATTCTGATCATTCTTGGGTTCATATTCTATGGGAGATCCAGGGAGTTTTGCTACTCCTAATAATTGTCCTTGTTGCTTGCTTTTTTTTTTTTTCTTTTTTTTTTTTGGAGGATTAGTTTTTTTTTTGTCATTATCAGTTCACGTCTAAATTTGTGTTTGCTCCTTGTTAAATTGTCACTGGAATATTGGAATAGTCTCGCCTTCATTTAATCAAATGGAAGATTTTACTGTGCCCGTGTGCCAGGAGCTTTTCTCTGGGGGGTAAAGACAACAGGAACAAATAAGAACAATTACCCTGGTATTACAGATGATGCACTAAAGGATTTCCACCTCCAGGGCTTTGCAAACTGAGTAAGCTATGTGTAATACTTACAGTAGTAGAGGTAAACATGCCGGAAGGCTACTAGTAGAGTTTCCAGCTACATTATAAAAGGAATCCATCCTGCCTTAGAACCAAAGCAAACTTTTAAAATTTTATTGTTTATTTAACTTAAACGAAAGTTCATTGCTGTGATAAATTAATGTCTGATAAGTATTTAGTGGTTATATCTTCTGGTTTTTATAGGAGGAAGATATCAATTAGAAATAAAAATTCCAGAAACGTATCCTTTTAATCCCCCTAAGGTATGGTGAATATAATTATTGTGAATAATTCTTTGGATTCTTTCTTTATGAATCCTTCTTGTGCAGTGCTCTTGATTTGTCTTGGCTGCCTCTCCAAGGTCTTTCTAATTGAATACAGCCCCTCCCCCCCCCAAAAAAAATATTTTTTTATGAAGTTTTGCAAAACTCCCTGCTTATGAAATGCTTTACTGTACAACGAAACTTCCAGTTGTGTAAACAGAATTCATTGTCTCTTTGTTTTAAGTGTGATAGCCTGTATTGACGTCATTTCAATTAAACAAGATTTTTTTTTTAATGAGATTGCTTTTTATAATGCTCAAGGGCCAGAGTAGAAAATTGTACATATGCTTACGTTTTCAGTGGAACTGATAGGTGGAAATGTTTCTTTTCTTGGCTGTTTAAAAAACAAACAAACACAAAACCAAATAGATTCATGATAAAACTATAGCGATTGTCAAGTAAGGTTTCTTCCAACACCCCCCCCCCCTCAAGTAGAATTGAATATTTGATCAATGTAAAGAGAAATGAAAGGATTGGACTGAAATTTGAAATTAAAAGGCAATTATTAAAACAAACGTATTTGGCAAATTCACCTCTCTAAATTTGGTAACATCATTTCTGTATTCTCATCTGTGGGCAGTATGAGAATTGCTGAAACCTGATACAACATAAGAGCTTTAATTTAACGTGGGCCTCTCTAAATGAGCCAGTGAACCTGTATTTCTTTCACTCGATTCTTACAAATGGCAACAACACATTTTTAAAAGGAACACGGGAGGATGAAACGCCCCGTAACCGTGGTTCCCAGCACACCATTTCGTGCACAACCCGCCGAAATTCAGTCCCTGGTACTCCCAAGTGCAGACGACGTAAACTCGGGGAGGTCACTTAGTGAAAAGACCCCCCCCTTGCGCCCCCCCCCACCGTTGCTGCCGTGCTTCATCCATCTGATCACGAGGCCTTCGTGCCCAAAAGCTGCCGTCAAAAACGAAAAGTGGGCTCAAACGCCCCCCCCTAAGAACCTGCATTCTGATGCTGGAGAGCATCTTTTCTTCTCAAGAACAATGTTCGTAGCCGAGGAATGAAATGCGGTTAAGCTAGAGGGGGCAGAGAAGTAGAAGTTCGTTCTCAGCTTCTCCCAGGGATCTTTATTTTGAAAGACTTCTTTTTTAAAACACACACACACACACACACACACACACACACAGAGAGAGAGACAGAGATTTGAAATGATTTAGAGCTTGGAGAAGTAAGTGCTGATGAAGTTTCATCTCCTCACCTCCTCCTGTTGGAAGTGAGCTTAGTCTGGGGGTGTCCCAAAGGTGCTTTTTATTTATTTATTTATTTATTTTTTCAGGAGGCAACTGGACTTTCTTGTTTTTTTCTTTGGAAGGCGTTTCGCTTCTCCTCCCAGAAGCTTCTTCAGCTCTGACTGGATGGTGGGGAAATGGAAGGATTGATACTCCTTGCAGACACCGCTGGTCGTTTGCATCCTTTTTTAGAGCAGGGGTGTCAAATTGAACCCCCTCCCCCCCCCGGGGCCGGCCGGGAAATAGCAAAGGACCGGCCCACGGTGCCTATGGCAGCCCAAATGGGGCACCTCCA
>JANHFL010008031.1:0-11550 GCA_032468155.1 Oxyrhabdium leporinum
TATTATTATTATTATTATTATTATTATTATTATTATTATTAGTAGTAGTAGTAGTAGTAGTAGTAGTAGTAGTAGTAACAGTAATACTCACTACTTTAGACAGAAAGTGACTTTTAATCTGGAGATACAGTCTTTTTTAAAAAACAGAAAGTAAGTCAGAATAGGTCAATTTCCATGTGAGATGCTCTCCAGAAGTATTGGAATACAGTGCCTATTATAATCAGCCAGTATGGTTTGTACTAGAGATGGTCAGAGCTGTTATTCAGCATAGTTGGAAACCACCTGATTGTTAATAGCTGGAATAAGATATTAGCTGGCACAATAATCCTGTATTGGATTGGATTAATTGGCATTGCATTAATTCAGTGCTAAAGTGGTACATCCCTAAATAGTGATTACTCACTGATTGCTTATTTTTTCTTGTTCTGAAAAAAAATGGGAGAACTCTAACTGGAATTTTCCAGTTCATTAATTGCCTGGCAAAAACATATGAATGTGATCAGAACCAAATTCATCTAAAATATGTAGAGACTGACTTTAAGATTAAAAGAAACATTACTAAGAAAGTTACATGCTCTCTCACACACAAATAGTAGCACCTCTATGTTTTTCGTCGTCATAGCAAGAAAGGAAAAGAAGGAAGTATTTGATTCTTCCAGTAGGAAGAAAGTGGAAGAAAAGAACGAAAGGCTATCAGTATGACAATCATTAAAAGCAGAGACAAAGAAAGGAACAATGAGTTCCTTGCTTGCTATCCATGTTTGCCTATGAAGAAAGGAGATAATAGCTAGTAAATGACATTATTGTGCAAATAATACAGATTACATAATTTACACCACTTGCGTGATGACATTCTGACACAATTACAAAAAGAAAAAGGTTGTGCTCATCTATTAAATTAGGAATTTTTTTATGCAGCACCAGAGCAAACTCAGTGAACACCATCTAACAAGACAAGAGATGACCAATAGATTTTATAAGCTTTATTTTATAAGTACCAGTTTCACTACCTTAGTTGTTCAATTCTTACTAAGTCTTTCTTATGCTGGCCAAGTAGTAAAGGAGCATTGGGAGTCCTTTTCCTTCTCAGTGTTCTTTGATTGACTGGGATATGACTTCAGAATACTTTTCTCTGCTTTTCTTATAAACAATGATGGATTGCCTCAGCTTGATTGCTGAATTACTTCAGCATCATAGATCATGTCATGATCATTCATCAAATTTAGTAGATGATCATGCCTGTTTCATAAACATAGCTAATACAAAGATGTTATCAGTGTAATGTTTTCAATAATTTTTATCCCCTCATACCTTGGCTTAGAACATGTTGTACCTCGACATAGTTTTCCACATGTATGCTCTTTAGGTTTCCTCTCCAGCACAACTTTTTAACTATTTATTATCTGGCTGATAATTTAGCCTATAATTCCAGACATTATTCTGGGTTGTTCAGGATGCTCAGTATTCTATCAATATTGTAACTCTAATTCTATTTTTGACATATCGAATCTATCATAGAACCTTACCATAATATTCTGGAGTTGAAAAAGACCAAAATACAATGCTTGGTGACATGCAGGAAAACAATTAAACTCTCTTGAGAGGGGACTGTCCAGCTTTGACTTAAAAACCTCCAGAGATGGAAAACCTACAATGTTTGTCAGTACTGATTTTATAAAGAAGATCATTTTTATATTTAAATGAAATCTATGTGGCTGAAACTTATGCCCATTATTTTGTGATCAATTTTTTGTAGCAATGGAAAATAGTTTTTGATTATCTTCCTTTGGTTACTCTTTGATATATTTCGACACAGTTGCCTTTTTTTCTCCAGGCCGTATATTTCAAGTTCATTCAGCCCGACCTTCAAAGATGACCTCATCATCTTTGTCTTCATAAATGGACAATGGAGATTTCTAGCACAGGCAAATTCGAATTCAAATCCAGAGACAGAACCAGACTTAACTATGTAAGGTGTACCTAAAGCCAGTCTCCTTAGGCCAAAAACAGTAAGTTATGAGAGAATGTTATTGTACTTAAGAATGTTCAAAAATCATGTCACATGAGTAAGAAGGTGTTTAGAAGAAAATGGCTACCAATCTGAACTTTTAAGCTAATTTATATAATACATTGTCTATGGTGACTGACTTTTGGTAAACCCTGAATACAGGTCATCCTCAATTTACAACAGTTTATTTAGTGACCATTCAAAGTTAGAACGGCACTGAAAAAAATGATCACTGATGATCGTTTTTCACATTTATCACCATTGCAGCATCCTCATGGTCATGGTGATCAAAATTAAGACGCTTGGGAACTGACTCACATTTATGACCGTTGCAGTGTCCTGGGGTCATGTGATCACCTTTTGCAATCTTCTGACAAGCAATGGGAAAGCCAGATTCACCTAGCAACCATATTACTAATTTAACAAATGCAATGATTCCCTTAACAACTGTGGCAAGAAAGGTCATAAAACAGAGCAAAATTCACTTAACAAATGTTTCACTTAGCCACAAAAATTTTGGGCATAATTGTGGTCATACTGTATTTTGAGGAATACCTGTAGGTGTATTTCATATTAATGTGAGGCTAAGAGATTGAACAAAGTAAAGACGAATGGGAGGGATCAATTGTACCATAATTAACAATCAGAGGCTGAGCTTGTCATATTTATATTTTGTAAGGGACATTACAGATGAACAAAGCAAGACTCTTTTGGATTACATTTTAACCACATTTGGAAAAGAACTATTGGGATTAAAACATGTTTTTCTCCAATTAAAAACTGTTTGAGTCAGATCTAGATAGAGACAGAAAGGACTGAGTTGGGACTTGAAGAATGTGAAGCATCATAGGATGCTAGGTCTTATTCTGGAGATACTGTGTTAAAGAACGCCTCAGAGTGGTTTCCTATACATCACTAATTGTATATTCATGTATTACCAAAGCACCAGTTTTCCAGAGATGCTTCTTTCCAAGTGAACCAATCATTTGAAATTGCTCACTGTTTAGAGAAAAAGAACCAAATACTACAACTGAAGGAGGATAATAGTGACATATCCTACTTCTTTTGTGAATATGAAATGCAAACACAGATATGACCGGTATATAGATTAGCCCAAATCAACAGAAGAAAGGAAGACTCCATATGTATATTCTAATCATAAATGATATTAATTTTTCATACATATACATTAGCGCTCAGAATGAGAGAAGATGCACCTACTGAAATACTTTCTTTACAGGTAGTCGTTGACTTACAGCAGCTCATTTTAGTGACCATTCAGTGTTACTTCAGTGAAACAAAAGTGAGTTAAGACCATTTTTCACGCTTACAACCATTGCAGAGTCCCCATAGTCACATGATCAGAATTAAGGTGCTTGGCAACCGGTTTACATTTATGACAGTTGAAGTGTCCAGAGGTCATGTGATCCCCTTTTGCAACCTTCTGACAAGCAAAGTCAATGGGGAAACCAGTTTTACTTAACAACAATTTACCAACTGCAGTGATTCACTGGCAAGAAAAGTTGTAAAATGGAGCAAAACTCAGTTTACAAATGTTTCACTTAGCAACAGAAAATTTGGGCTCAATTGTGGTCATATGTTGAGGACTACCTGTACTTTCTTTACTAAAATGTAGTTGTTTTGATGTCCTTCTTTATATCTTGATGTCTGCCCCAGATCTTCTTTGTCATATCAGAAGTTTCTGTCCCTATAGCCTATGCCTCCTCATATTGATGGCCCTATTAGTTTTGTCTTAGAATGCATTGTTCCTAGCTCCTTCCCATGATCATGATCCCATGAGTCATGGTGGTGCAATGGTTAGAGTGCAGTACTGCAGGCTACCTCTGCTGACTGCCGACTGCCTGCAATTTAGCAGTTCAAATCTCACCAGGCTCAAGGTTGACTCAGCCTTCCATCCTTCCGAGGCGGAATGGACCCAAATTGTTTGGGGGCAATATGCTGACTCTGTAAACTACACAGAGAGGCTGTAAAGCACTGTAAAGTGGTATATAGGTCTAAATGCTATTGCTATTTTGCTAACTTATACAGCAAAATAAGGTAGGCAGCATACTTCCAAGTAGATTTGCTCAGAGTTAAGTCGTACTTTGTTCAATAGGGCCGGCTTTTCAATGTGTATGCAACTACAGCCACAGTCTGTAGAGATTCTCAGTCAACCATGACCTGGATGACTGAGAATCTCTACAGACTTTTAATTATACAATTTGTGATGGTGTGGGAGTAGGAATGGATTTCCAGAGGAAAAATTGCAGACTACAGGAACCAGGAGCACTACTCAGGTGAACTTGAAGACGCAGATAAACCTCCAGATGCTTCAACGACCCTCTAAAAGGATGCAGAGTACCAGTTGTTTGCAGGGAATATAAATATTTCCATTCCCCACTATCTTGTCAGAGCTGAAGAAGCTTCTTGGATGAGAAATGAAACATCTTCAAAAGGAAAAACAAGAAAGTCCAGTTGCCTCCTGAAAAAGCACCTTTGGGAGATCCACAGCCACAGCTTTAAAATTCTTGTTAGCAAAGAGCAGGGAATTCAATCATGTGAAAACCACCGCTGAATAGCACATGAATAGTTAATTCAGCCTGATTTTAACATGCCTTTACTTCATTCTACTTCACTTCTTTTTAATGGAATTCATTTATGCTATATATGTAATATGTGTTTTTTTTTAAAAAAATAGCCAATATGGATAGCCTTGGAGACAGCTCCATTATAGTCAAATAGTATATTCCTACACAAGAGAACAGATTTATTTGCAAGCTGTCCCTTACTGCATTTCTTTAACAGCAAAGATACTACAGTCTTACCCACTTTGCTGGGGAAACGAACATAATCCTTTGTGAAGAAACAGCATCCAAGATATATTTCTGCTATATATTTTTGTCCTTAGGTGAAGAGTGTTAATTTAATCAGAACCTTGGAGAACAAATAATTAAACCTTTAGGCAACCACAGAAATTTTTTTTCTTGGTAATTAGTCATGGTGAGGTGCCATTTTCATAAGATGCACAGTCCCTAAATTTAGCTGTGAAATTGTACGCTGATCACACAGACATACACACACACACACACACACACATTTACAAACACATCATCGATTCTCTGGAGATAGTTGGACGTCAGCATGTGCGTTTTGGCTTAAACCACCTTTTGCCTAATAAGGGGGTGGTGTGGGGTGTTTGTTTTTTTTTAAGCACTTGCTGCTGCACATAGCAACACAATTCTATTGTCTCATCATTAACCCTTTCATCATTGCAGCAGAATTATCCCCAGCCTCCCCCCCACTAGATCTTTGCTCACATCAGTTGCCTTGGTGCACAGCTGCATAATAATAACATCTCTGGGAGAAAATTGATGCATCTTCTCAGTGTCAACTCTGTCTGTCAAACTGATTTTGGGTTTAAATAGCTACTAATGCCATTCATATAGCCTCATTAACATTAAAATCTAATCTAATATTTGGGGGCGGGAGTTTCACTGAGAAAGAAAGGTGAGATTCTTAATATGGAACTATAATATTAGTACTAAAATAGTGTGTATGTATCTGTTGGTTTGTGTATGTGTATCCATGCATGCATACTCATATAGAGAAAGCAGAATGGGCTATCAGAATCTTCTACAGATATGTCAGATGTCTTATTTTGAACAGCCTACACTGAACTTTCATTCTCTGTCTCTGTCTCTGTATTTCTCTCTGTGTGTCTCTCTCTTACAAACACACACACGCACACCTACCTTTATAGGCATATGCAATCAATAATGTGTAGACTTTTGCAGGATCCAATCTGAGTCAGTCACTGGAACCAAAAGTTTAGTCTTCCGAGCTTTTAGACTCATGCTGGAGCTCATCTTCAGAGACCTTCTCTCTACCAGAATATTTTCTACACAGAAGAGAAGTTCCCTGAGGATGAGCTCCAACATGAGTCCGAAAACTCAAAAGAGTAAACCTCTGGCCCCAGTGACTGTCCCAGATTGGATCCTGCAACATTACCCTGGGACATGTATACTTGCCTTCATTCACTTAGACTTTTCTCCAGAGCAAGATATTTACTTATTTTCTCTGTGTCTTTATTCCTCCTTTCTAATCTGATGTCTCCACCTCAAGAACCTCTTTTCCTACTCTCACACAGAACAGATAGATGACAGCGATGAAGGTCACTAGTGTTGATCATTGGACACTGTTCACAAAGACAGAAGTCCCAAGGTCCATTTAGGTCATTGAATTCTGCTTATCCAGAATTCAGATTAAACCCTTCTCCAACTTCTTGTATGAAGCCCATCATATGAAATCTTAATTAGAATGAAAAGGCTGCCACTTTCCTTCCTCCAACCATACCTCTGCATGATATGAGATATGGAAGAGTATGTATGGTATCTGTGCGGGACAGTGTTTTTCAAGCTTGCAACTTAAAATGTGTGAATTTCAACTCCTAGAATTCCCCAGACAGAATTGTGGGAACTCTGAGAATTGAACTCTACACATCTTTAAGTTACTAAGCTTGAAAACCACTGGTGTTGGAGATCAGTCTCTGGTTAAAACAGCTGAAAATCCATTAGCATCAATGTCTGTGGTGTTCAGTATATGTGGAGAAGGTTAGGAAAGAAAACTAGATATTATGTTAAAATCTAGGAGCTTTCACTTCCTCCAATCTTGTTTAAAATTCCTCACATCAAAATATCTCACAAATGACAAAGCATTCTTTCCCAAAACTTTTCCCACTCATAGTCTATTCTTGCATGGAGTGCTGTTCCATAACAGTTTTGATTCATTGGTAGATGACACATCAAGCAAGAGAGATTTGGAAAAGTGCTGGTAAATTTCACTGACAAAGACAGCAGCTGGCACACACACACACACACACACACACACACACACACACACACACACACACACACCAGGCACAGTGTTTCCAGAACAGGAAGGTAGGGAAATTGCTTTTGTGATCCTTGACTTGTACATTTGAATAAGGTAGCACATAATGAAATATAACACAATTCAAGGACTTGGCACTACTCCAGCATGCTAGGGGCTTAATCCTATTGCCCGGAAATTAAAGTGCTAAGCAGAAAGATAGATGTGAAGCTCTCATTCTCGAAAAGCTGCTACAAATAATGGAAGTAGAAAGATCACAGGTTGATTCTCTGGCATTGCCCCCTAGAATAAAAGAAAAGTTAAGAAATTGGACAGAACATTCTGTGGGGTGTCAAGAATTGAGTTCAGGTAAGATGAATTACTATTTTTCGGTAATACTGTTTACTTGAAATATTAAAGGAGAAAACTGACAGTGTCAGCAGCACGGCTATCATTCTGAAAGAGTTACTAGAAAATGATTTATGTAAATGCAGGCAACTAAAATACTACGTGGAAAATGTGGGGAAACATTACTCTTTTGTTGAGATCACACACACACACACACACACACACACACACACACACAGACTTCTTTTTTTTGAGTAAGCACCTACCCCCCCCCCCAAAAGGCCCATATAATATGCAATGAGGATTGAAAATGTCCCTCTATATACAGCTTTACTGCAGGACCATTTATGTAAAGCAGTTGATATATTTTGTTTTCTCCCTCCAGCCATTGGCAGCAGCTGTCAGGATAAATGACCACCAATTGCTGTCCTTAAAATAAGGTGATATGGGTTTAGGTTTTAAGCACATGGAGGTTTTAGATACTTCTCAATTTGCCTTAGTGTAATCTATCCTTTTAACCACAGATCTACTGTTCAGGTGTCAGATAAATGTAAGCCTAACTACAAGTTTACCAATTTTTGGAAGACTGGTAAACCTCTTTCTGTAAGTAGCCCAGCTGAAAGTTTGGGGTTGAATAAGGATGTAGGGTGAATTTCTGGCCATCTTCCAATATGAAATATTTCTTCCTGTTGCTTAGGCTAGAAGGAAAATTGGCAGAACTCTTTGTCAAGTTTACCTGATTCTCAAATATACTAAAGTAGGTAAATGTTCCGAGGGAATAGTAGCACTAACACAAGTGTAATGGCAGAAGGAATAACCTTGAGGAATAGGAGAGAGCCACAACCAAGACATTGGTCAGATAACAGAAAACTGAGTCTTGGGCAGAAATGTAATTTGAGGAAGTATCTCAGATATGACCCTCCCTAGTACCCAGGAACATAAAGAAAAGGAGTGGGGAAGCATATTTAAACTTGCAAGATTCTATTACCATTAATATTGTACAATATTTCACAGATATATTGACCAGTCTTTGAAATATTATTATATATACACTTAGTATAAGATCAAAGTAATCTTCCAGAAGATAGTTAGGTTGTTAGGTTGTTAAGTTCTTATGTTCCATCAAGTTGTAACCAGTTCCTGATGAACCCATGGACAAAAGGTCTTCAAGCTGTTCTGTTTATCTCATATTGTACAAGTCTTGCAGGTGTATTCTGTAACTTCCAATATGGTAACTATCCATCTCATGTGCTGTCCATCTTCTTCATTATCATATTTTTCTATAGAAGCATCAGCAATCATAGCATGTCCAAAGCATGATAGTTTCTGTTTCTTGATTCTTGCCTCCAATGAATATTATGGTTTCAATTCTCTAGGACTGAATGGTTGGCTCTCTTGGTTGCCTAAAGAATGTGAAGCAACTTTCTCCAATGTCATAGTTCAAAAGAGGTGATATTTTTCTCTGTCTTTTGCAGATTCCATCTTTTGCATCTGTACATTATCACATTGAGTTAGCCATTCTAACTTTTGTGTTGATTGAACTACTTTAGACTTTCATGAAACATTAGCTAGATCTCCCAGTTCCTTTTTACTCACTGTTATTCTTTGAATTTCTTTTGCGCATCCACTCTCTATCAATACTGAAATCTAGAAGATTCTAACCCTCAACTACTTCTATTGCCTCGTTATTTCTTTTAGATTCTTCTAGTTTTCCAAATGACATCAGCTTGTGTACTTAGAGTGCTTTTTAATTCTCGTTTTACTTTCATAATGGTCATCTTCTATGTCTTCTTCATTTTCTTCAATCAAGGTAGTGTTATCCACATATCACAGTTTATTGATATTCTTTCCACCAATTTCTACATCAATTCTTCCAGATTTATGGCATGAATGATATATTTGCTGTATATATTAAACAGTTATGGTGAGAGAATTCATTTCTGTTTGTAAACCATTTGATATTATTGTAGAGATTTCTTACTAGAAAAATTGGATGTTGATGTATATTCATTGTTTTGAGACACTTTCAAAATCTTGAAATAATTGACATTATAAAGAATTTTTAAATAGTCTATATCCCAGAGCTCTTTTTTGCCATTTTCTTGCTATTTCTACCAACCATCTAATATTAGCTCTATGATCTTGTAATCCCATTTTTTCCCCGAACCCTGCTTGTTCAATTGCCACTGTCTGTCTATATAGAACTTTAATTTCTTGTGCAGAACTGTGAACAGTACTTGCTAACATGTGGTATTGAGTTATGGACCTGAAATTAGAACAATCTTTTCAGTTTACCATTTTTAGAGATTTGAATATAAATAGACTTTTTCCAGTCATTGGACCATGTTGCTTTTTGCATATTTGTTGACACAGGCTTGTTGTGATCTTTATTGTTTTCACATCAGCCTCCTTTAAGAGCTTGCCCTTGAATTTTTTCTATTTGTTAGTTGGTTTATGATCCATCTGATTTCTTCAAGTACAATTGGTACTTTTTCTTGACTATTATATCATCTAGTTGATTTTGTACAAGTTTTCTTTATTTCTTCACATTATGCTCCAATATTAACTTATTTCCCCACAATGGTTTCATATGACATTGGCATGAGGATAGACTGTTCCTGTCATTTCTGTAATGTTCTTAGTGGGTCCTTTGCTCTTTCTATTCTGTTCTTTGTGTATGTCAACATTCAGCTTACAAATATCTTTTGACATATTAGGGAAACGTGTACATGAAGTTATATAGCTTTCTCCAACTTTTTTATATACATTATATAATAAAATCACCAATAATCATTAGATAACTCTTCTTTGGAGTTTGATCTACTATTTGCTATAAATCTTTCATAAGATCAGTAGAACCAAGGGGACATATACTCTACTAGTAGTTAGTGGGATGTCTTCATGCCTCAATTAATGGGATATTCGATCACAAAAACATATTGGATGTGGAGCCTGTTTACTATAAGTTACTTTGCACTGTGTGGCTAGAAGCACAGTATAAATTTAGAAGAGTAGAGGACCAACATTTACTACAAAAGGAGCATTGGCTATTTCCTTGTCCATTCGTCCAAAAAAATACCACACAAGATCTGATTGATTTGGATACACAACCTACAACATTCCTAGTGATGTCTTCCTATTGCTGTCATCAATATTCCTTCTGCCCTGCCCACACCACTTTTTATACAGTTATCGCAATAATTATGTAAATTATATGGACTTTTTTTCCAGTTTAGCACAGAATGACAATATTGGTTTGAAACAAACAACAAATAAATTCCCAGAAATGCCCTCATTTCTCATTTGGGGGTCCAAAGTGAGTATTGTTTTCATTTTGCATTGCTTGGCCTACAGATATCTTGTTAAAGTAATTTAATTTAAGAGATCTGATGCCTACTTTGTATTCAGTTTTAGTTTGTTTAAAACTAAACTTAATCTTTACCTTTCCACTCAATGGGGGCATTTCTAATCTCAAATATTTAGATTTTTCTCTCTTCTTCCAACAATACTTACCATATAATATAGGTTCAAAATACCTTTAATTTTTTTATCCTATATGAATAAAATATATTATGACTTTATTGCTGATTCAGAATATCATTATTCCTTATTACGTATACTTATCTCTGAATGAAGTTATCAAAGTTGTATTAGAAACAGCTGTTTTGGCTGGGATCCCAGCTACCATTATGGAGGCTGTATATCTTTCTTTTTCCCTGACAGGAGTAGAAAAAGTAAATTATAAATTTATGGTAAACTAATCATAGTTGGAAGTATCATCTACACATCAGTGAAAGGTTTAGCATCCCTTTCTGCAGTCACTTTACCAATCCCACTCCCAGTCCTACACATATCTAAATCTGTGAGAGACCTGAATATTTAAAAAAGAGAAAGAGAGAGAAGTAGTGCCTAGAACATGGGTGTCAAACTCATGGCATCACATTGCCATCATATGATGTATCGCAACATTTTTTCCCTTCGTGGAGCTGGGGTGGGTGTGGCCTGCATGTGACACATCTGGCCCATGTGCCACCAGTTTGACACCCCTTGCCTAGAACATCATTTTACAGAAATGGTCCAGACTTCTGTCTCTGTGTAGAGGCCAGAAGTAAGTACTAACACTGTGGTTCAAGTTGACAAGGTTATTGTAAATAAGTGAGACCTCTAGCGTGCTAATGTTTTGCGTGAACACTTGAATTATAGTCTATTGAGCAACTATCCTCCACCTTGAAACAACAACAACCACAGCTGTCAGCGTTCCATTTAAGTTCAAAAATTCACTCAGCACTCAGATTGTAAACAATCTAAATAAAAGTTTATTAAAG
>JANHFL010008032.1:0-11662 GCA_032468155.1 Oxyrhabdium leporinum
TTGCTTATAAGCTGTAAACCGCCCCGAGTCTTCGGAATGGGGCGGTATATAAATGTAAAATAAATAAATAAATAAAAATAAAATAATTGAAAGCTATGCTCAAATTGTTGTATTATATAGATTTGTGGTTCTTAACATGAATATTGTTTGTATTCAAATAATCTACTCTTATAAATATTGAAAATTTTCAAAATGAAATGGAAATGTGATACCCACAAGATTGCATATACTTGGCAAGATTAGAATAAATGCTATGTGGTTTCCAGGGTTTATCAGCTATATCTTCATAAAAATCACATTCCAACTATGGTAGGTAGACCCTCTGAATATCACAATATTTCAGAATGGACTAGAATATCCCAAGAAAATGTACCATGCAATAAAAATTATTATCCTATGACATTATGCAGAAAATTGGAAACGTTTTATTATCTAAACATTATTTTGAAATACTTTTTATCCTAATTCAAAAGTGATACATCTTGGAGACAGCTTGCAGACATTTTCAAAAACTGCCTCCATTTGAAAGAAGGGAGATGTGAAGATCAAGATGTAATGAATGGAGATACAATAGCTCCAATATGTTAATTATAATGAGATACATTTGGTGTCAGTTCATGAACAGATTTTTCAACAAGGTTTGTTCAAGTTCAAGTCCCTCTTTAGCCATGAAAGCCATCTGAGTGACTGTGGGCCAGTTACTTTAACTCAGCCCAACCTACCTCATAGGGTTGTTGTTGTGGAAGGAATAGGAGGAGAAAGATACATTAGATATATTCACTTCTTTGAGTTATTTTTAAGAATAATAGAGGGTATGTTTGTGTATGCTGTGGTTATTTTTAATTTTACTTAGTTAATAAATTATATCTTCGATACTGACTGTAAATAAAGTATTTGGTTGATCAGAATTCTTTATTTATTGAAGTACTTTTGCTTCTCATCTTAAAACTGGATTCTGATAGTTTACAACTACTGTTACTATTAATAATAATCCCCTTATAAAGCACTGCCTTGATGTGCTTGTGGGCTTGTGTGCTCTGAAAAAAGAGTTATGCCAGAGTTTCAACCATACTGGACAAATCTCATCAGAGGAGTCAGACATCCTCTGGATGTCTCTCCCAGAACAAAATATGGTGAGATGTAATTTGCAAAAAGCCATACAGGCTGGGTCATTCATTGAACAGGTCAACAAAAACTGCACTAGATGTTGAAATTCCTGGACATCTAGTGAAAAATGGGCTATAGGACTCATGACTGTTGGCTGATCAACCAGGGACAGTAGCTGTTGAACTATTTTTAAAAAAATAGTGTTTACCCATTGCAAATATACAGACAGAAAATGAAATAATAATCTGCTGGTACAAATCAACTCCAATAAGAAGAGAGTATTTGAAACAAATGCATCAGTTCTGGAAAGAACAACATCCAGAATCAGAAATAAAAAAAAACAGAAGCTAGCAGATTAATATTGAGTCATAATATGAAATAAAGTATAAACAGATGCAGAATTGGAAGAAGTGCAAAGATCTCCTCTGAGAAAAGAAATCAAATAGTAACTCAGAGGCAACCAAGAGAAGGTGGCTGTAGAAGAAGCCAGCATAGCTATTGCATTGTTTTCATTCTGAAACCATGCACCCTCCAGAAAAAACAAAGGCCCTTCTCTGCCTCCTCCAGAAAAAAACAAAGGCCCTTAAAGAAGTTAAATTGAAACAAAGAATAATTTAGCATCTAGAACACAAAAATAGACTGGTATGGTGGCTTAGAGGTGGAGCTCTCAGCTCACAATCAGGAGGCTGTGCGTTTGATCCTAGGTAGAGGCAGATATTTCTTTCTCTGAACACACTGAGAATATATCTGCTGAACAAAATTGCATATTGGTGACAGGAAGGGCATCCAGCCATTAAAACACTCTGCTAGCTCCATTCAGTTGCCCAGATTCCACCCCACAGGGGATTATGGGGTCATTAAATGAAGATGAACAGTACAAAAACAGCAGAATAAGGTTGCCTGCATTGAAGCTTGTTCCAAAGAAAGAGCTGACAGAAGCAATAAAGATGCCAACAAGTAATACGAAATATAAGCACAGTTCACTGCAAGAAACAAACCAAGTAGTATATGGAACAACTGCAGGTAAAACTGAATACCTGGGATGCAAAATCAACAAAGAAGAAAAAATAAATAAAAATAAATCATCATCAAAATGGAAGATTAGGCTAGAAAATAAGATCAGCAAGCTGAGATTGGGATACAAACAAGGTAAAAAAGATGAAAGAAAAGAAGCTGAAGAACAAGAAGACCAAAGAAATATCACTCAGAAACAAGAAAGTTCAAGGAAGCACTGGAAATAAAGTATTCATATAAGCAGAATAGGAAGAATTGCAAAGGTCTACCCAGGGTAACAAAATCAAAGCCTTGCTAGAAATATTTCAGACTATAGAAACAGACTGTAGTGAGTTAGTTGAAGAAGAAGCCAGCACAGCTATAGAATGGTTTTCATTCAGAAACCAGGCACCCTCTCTTCTGTCTCAGAAAGAATAAAACCTTCTAACTAAAGATGTAGAAGAATTGAAACAAATAATAACTGAGTATCTAGAACAGGTGTGTGAAATTCTCAGCCCACAGGCTGGATGCCTCACATGCTGGCCGGCCCACCTCCATTTTAGCAAAGGGGAAAAAGTTGTGATACATCACGTGATGCCACGAGTTTGACACCCCCGATCTAGAACAACACAAAAACAACAGATTAAGGTTGCCTGCATTGGAGCTTGATTCAAAGACACAGCTAGCAGATATGAAGCTTGAAGTGCAAATTATAGGCAGAATCTCCAATTTCATTCCAATCAGAAACATTTCTACCAGTCCATCACTGGAGATAACTGCAGTGAATCAGTAGCACCTGACAAGGAAGAAACAGTGTAGTTTTGGACAATGGTATGGAATAACCCAAAGAAATATAAAAAGAATGCTGCTTAGTTAAAGGAGGTGGATAAGAATAAAAAAGGAATAAAAAATGAAAGAACTTGTTATAACAGCAGAAATCATTTTCAGGTGGTGAAATTGAATGGTAGCTAACACCTGGCAAAACCAATATGATAATAAAAGATACAGAAAAAGTTAGGCAGCTACAGGCCAATTACCTGCTTACCAACAACTTTCAAATTGCTAACTGGTGGAGTAGCTGATGCAGTCCAACATCAACCACTTGAAAACAGGCTCTTTCTACCTGAGCATAGAACTGGGATACATATTTTGGTTTTAAAGTCTACTGTTTATAATAGTATGGAAACTTTGGAGAACGCTAGTTTTAAGAATTATAGTGACTTTAATGCAACATTAGCTCTATTGCATGGTCATTTTCAGTTTGCTTCTGCAATTTGTTTCTGCTAATAGATACTATTAGCATTTCAAGATTAGACAAACAAAAAAAAAATGTATACTTATGAAAAAGGTATTTCACGTACAATTCATTGCAATTCTGTTTTGCATTCAAACCACACATGCTTTTCTACTATATGCAATATGGACAGCTCAAGGATTTGTATTATTTTCTTATACCTTTGTGTCAATCTGTTTGTTATAAATAGGCAAGCTACATTATTTCTTACAGCAAACTGTCACTTACCAGTGTGTACAATAGCTAATATTTCATGAGTTGTTTTTACCTCTGCTGACGATTATAGGTTTTTACCATGCTGATCACTCATGTTCAGGTTCGGTAATAAATAAGAGTGATATTGCTGACCTTCAGTATTTAAAATTGTACATTGTTTTTAATGTCATGGAAACTGATTTGTGCTTGTGCTTTTACTTCCACGGAGCAGCAACAACAGCTGGTAAAATATGTTACAATTGTAAAATAATTTATGGAAAGAGATATCATAGAAGCAGTATTTTGAATTTAGGTTTATTAAAATGCTAATATTCTATTAATATAAGCTACAGCTATATCCTTTTTTATGTATTAAATAAACAAGTCAAAATCAATTAATATAATATAGATATATTTAAAAAGAATGGAAAATTGTATAGTTTAGTAATTCGATCTTAAATGTATTTAACTCTGTTGTTACTATGAATTTCAGATGAATTAATGTAATATTCAATCCCGATGAGTTGAAGCCATATTTAAATTATGATCTCATTTATTTGAAACACCAATTTTATATATATATGATTGTGGCATTAGAATTACTTAAAGTAGACTCTTAACCTGTGGTATTGATTTCAGTGGATTGATATAATTACAAGAAATGTTTAAAGCAGAAATAGACGAAAGGAGAATTCCACTGCATGAGAGAAGAGCATATTTCTAAACATTCACTTTAATCCAGAATGCTAAATATTGTCCAAAATATTTAAGTCATCCCCCCAGGCTTTAACTGTATTTTAAAAGTTTTTGTTTTATACAATATAACAAAACTATAGTGTAGTTAGCTGCCCTAAGCATTTATCTGTGGAAATAAATATAAATATGTATATATCAATGATTTCTTTTTGACACGTTCTGGTTCTTGATGTGTTCTGCAAATAACTGAAATCTAATAGAAACATCTTCATTTTGAATGGAAAAAAATTACAAACCCAGACACATTTAAATATAAGAAATAGCCCCAAAGACTACCTAGAAAGGGGATATTTTTGTCAGCCTTGCACGGCAGTCTAGACAAAAAAAATATCCATTAGTAGTAGGTCTATCTTTATAGTAAAAGTTACATTAACAGAATATTGCAAGTCTAAAAGTACAAAAGGCTTCTTCTGAAATATTTTCTTGCCCACATCTCTTCTGTGAGCTCAATTGCCATTTTTCTGATTATTGTCTAGTTCCAAGATAATTTCCACGTACCATTACATTATTTTACATGACCATCCAATCCAAGGCTAGGTGGGAGGTAGTGTGGAAATCCTAACAATATCTGGACACTATAGGCAATCATTATCTGTTGTAACTCAAATGTTATGGAACGTTGTACCCCTAGAAGTATGCCTGACACCTTCTCTATTAGCCTTCTGCAAGTTGATTAAGAATATTTGAATGGTCAATGGAAGTTGATTTTAGTTGTTGATTTGTGGACAGCTATTTACATTGAATTTGCTATTATAGTTTGTCACATAGATGTTTAGACTGGATTTGGCATATTTAGTCACCTATTGAGTCTTTCCGAAGGACCTGCGACACGCAGATATTGTTGTTTGATAATATTAATAGTATTGTCGCAGGATGAAAGCTGTTCCAAGTAAGTTCTTGTTTGCAGGCAAATGATATTTTTTTCTAGATCTTCCAACACACAGTAGATACTACTTTGTCATGCCATTGTTTGTAATCAGTCTGTGCAATCTTCTTACAGTAGCTAACTAGGTGGTTCACTGTTTCTTCATATTCCTTGCAGAGACAGCATGTACTATCCGTTGGTGTCTTTTCAATTCTGTCTTTGTATGTATTTATTTTTAAGCCTTGGGTGTTTCAGGTAGAATTATCCCTTCAATTTTCAATTTTCAATGCTCTTAGCCATTGCTAGGTCTTGTTATTATCTGCTTTGCCTGTCATGTAATATTTGACTTTCCATGCCTCATCTGAGTATTTCATTTAATCTTTCTTATAGGCCAGTTTGGTTTTTCCAGTATTCAGTATGTCCTTCTGGTATATTAGCTTCAGTGCAACTCCTTCACTGTCATTCATATATATTTTCCAATGGCCATTTTTCTTCTTCAGTCATCTGATGTACTCGCAACAATCTGCACCCACCTATTTTCCTTGGAAACTAGAGCCTGTTAACATGGATGTGAGGATGAAAGATATAATTCATTGCATTATTTTTCTGGTCTTCCAAACCATGTCCAGTTCACTATCACAGTGATATATCTAATGATTAAATTGCTCAAGTTTTAACTGCCCTGATAGCCTTTATTCCTCTGAATCTGGACTTTAAGATCTTCTTCAGTATCTTGATATATTCACTTCTGACCTTGTTCTTGATTTCAGCATGCTTGATGTTATCACCTTGAGGGATGTTGTTGAAGACTAGAAGACCTTCAAGGTCCCTGCCAACCCTATTATTCTGTTATCTTTGTTATTTTTATTTTCCAGTTTATGCTCACTAGTTTGTCTAAGCTCTTAGTCAGACTTCCCTTTTATGCACATAATTAACATTTTAAAATATATTATTTTAAAATAATATATTATTTTCCTGGTTGTTTTGATTTGTACTGTTTTTCTGAATATTTCAGCAGCCAAGGCAGCTGCTTTGGAGCCCAGTAAAAGATCCTATCTCATCCTTCCAAGGTTCCAATAGAAGAGAACATCATTAGCTCAGGACTGGACTGTAGAATTCTTTGGACTTTCTGAACTTGGTGGTTTGCTTGCAGATGTTTCATTAGCCAACTAAGTAATATCATCCATGTGAGTGAGTGTGGGGTTTGCTACCTTTTCATATATAGTAGCTTGCTTACCCCACTTGTGGTCAGGGTGTAATTTCCTTCTTGATGGTCCTTTGATTAGATTGTTTCTTTTTCTGCATGATTGCTTGTTTGGTGTTATTCATTGCTTATCAGAATGTTGACTGTTGGAAGAGATATGTTCAGGTCTTTTTGTTTCATTCTTAGGATTTTTAATTGTCTTTTTTGAATGTTGGTTTATCTCCAAGTGTCTATTTTTGGCTTATGAAAATTTAAGAATTTCCCCACAAATAATTATGTGAAGTATGAAGATGCATACATACAGTAGATGCACGAGTTTGGTCATTTGAAATCTTTCTAAAGAGATTTGAGTATTTATTTGTAAGATCTTTGAATGTTACAAACATTTTCTTTTCTTTTTGTTTTTGTTTTGTAGCAAGTCCATTTCCAACAGAAATCTATGGATTTTCAAAAGCTTGTGATGGCCAACCAATACTTTGTAATTACATCTTTGCTGCAGTTAAAATATGTTCTCTTTAAAGTACATTTTATCATATGTTATTTATTATTTTTAATCTAAAATATGTTTAGATTTGTTGAATGATCTGTCTCAGGGCTTCACTCATTTTTGATACATTGTGACTGCTATTAAACCCCTCTGTTGATGTTTTCAAAGAAACATTTCTGAATTACCTTTACACTGTGTTCTTTAATATTTCCACATCTGAATTATCACTGGTAAGTCCCAGTGTTCTTTTAGATAATTAAAGTCTCTCTTTATCTATATCCAAGTTGTGTCTTTCATATCCCAGAACACAAGGATGTGATTTCATTTATGTTGCTCCAGGGGTCTAATGTTGATAATCACTTTTCTACATCTGCCTTAATCAGTGTCTCCTGCTATATATGTTACACATCTCTTATCCAGTGATTTATTTCATTAATATTCACATTCTCAACCATGTGTAATATTTCTATTCCACGGGTTATTCCCCCACTGTATTCTTATACAGTACACACATTTGCTTTCAATTTGTCTTAATTTCTCTGGCACAAAAACAAATTTCACCTCCATTATTTGTTTGCATTTAGTATTTGCATAAGTGTATTATAAGAAAATGAAAGTTATCCTGTAATAATAAATTATCCCTGTTAGTTTAACATTAGGTACAAAAGTTCACAAATTAATTAAAGTAGAACAATATAGGTTTCATTCTGATGATGCATCTTTTTTTTCTTTGCACCTTTCCAAGCTGCCTAACTTTATCAAACTACCCCACATTTATTTGTAGGCTACTGTTACAGAGAAAGTAGAGATTTAGTATCTCTGGTCCTCCAGAAGTTTTTGAACTACTGAATTTATCCATGCTGATTAAGTTCTTGGAAAGTTTAGTTGAGCACCTACTAACCTTCTCTTCTGGAGAACCACATATTCTTACACTCTGTTAAGAGATTACAGTGTCGATTTATTTTGCTACACCGATAATCCATTGTCTTTAAAATGTGCTTGATTTGTATACATTTGATTTGCAAAATAAAAGATAATGCTGCATACTATTATTGTTTAATCTATACTTAGACATTTTTTACTTTACTAAGCATTAATTAGACAGTAGTAGAAATACTGTTTCATAGCAACCATTTTATAATAGAAACAGATGTATGAAAATGACAATAAGAAATTATATAATATGTGAGATGAGGTTTTTAGACTATTTAAAATCCATTCTTAAAATACTACTTTGGATTATATACAACTTAATATGTTATGCATTCTTTGGCTATTACCATTATTATTCTACATTTATTTTGTTATTGTTCTAAAGAGCAACTTTTATTCTGAAGTATTGTGGGTTAAGATAGGGTAGTCAAGCTCAGTTATATGCAAGTGTAAATGAACAAAAGCTGACACAGATTATACATTGTACAAACTTAAATGCAATGTCTTTCTTCATATTGAATACATCCTTACTATTTAGGTGCCAGTTTTTAGAGATTCAAAGGAACAAAATAATGAATATTTCAGGTGAAAAATTTTGGATACCATTTCAAATAGCAGCACTTCATTTGGCAGAAATAATATTTTCCAAATGTGTCATATAGCCAACTAAGAGTTTCTCTAGTCTTACTTTAATTTTCTAATTTTTAATTTACTACTCTTCCTTGCAAAAGTCTTCTAACTCAGAAATATACTTAGTCCATTGCATGCACTGCAGTATTTGTGATGTCCCCACACATATTGAATAATGTTCAGATCTAGGGACTATGAAGCCAATTCCCAAACCACATCATTTCTTTGTTACAAGTAATTTGTCTAATTAAATAAATTATTCTTTGTGCCAGTACACTATTTTCTGACCTATAGGATCCAGTTGAATTTCTCCAAGAAATTTAGAGTGATTTGGGTTAAGAAAGTCCAATGATCCCAGGAAATTCTGTACATGATTTTGTATTGGTTTGCACTCTCCCATTCAAAGGTTTTGCTGTTTGAGTTGTGCTTGAAGAACAAGTGACCACTTTGACTAGGAGAGTTTTTGTGCAGTTTACCATATGCAATTTTTTTATTGGACTCATAGCCCCTACTCCAAGCCTAGTCATAGTCCATTTTAACTCCTGTTAGAAGTTCTATATAGTGTTGCCCTTGAAAACATTTAGGAACGACAACTAATGTAGAATGCACCAGCCCATGCAGTCATAGGGGAGTCCTGATTTATTTGGGTGATCCCACTGGTTAAAAAGCTGCATTGAATACAACTTGGCTTCTCGGTGTAAGTTGTTGGTTTTCACAACAACTCCAGACATTTATATGTGAATATAGCTTCTCCTATATGCATCAGCCCATCCAAACTAGATAAAATTTGGATGTTTGTGTGAGGCCGTTATTATTAATATTATTTATTATCCCCCAAAAGACTTCAGGAATGAGAAGCATGAAGCAAAGTAAATAAAAATAAATGAATAAATGATTGTAACTTTAATGCATGTGTTTGATACCAGAAATTGTGTAGAAGGATAAATAGAGGTTAATAATATTGGACCACATATTAAATTAAACACCTGGTTTATTTGCTAATTAAATTGTAATTAAACACTTGGTTTATTTGTTAATTAAATTGTAACTAGGGCTATTTCATTTGAGCCATAGAAAGTTTTAATATAAGTACTGAGAACACTGCCATAGAGTTTTATGAAATTTTAACTTGGTTTTGTTTTCATTCATTTTTTTAATTTAAGTAATTTTAAAAAGAATGCATAGTTCTTTTTAGTTTAATCTTGTCTGGAATAAATTACACTTCATTTTCTGAATAATTTTAAATGTGAATATAATGGCTTGAGAAAAGTGCAAATGCCACATATAGCAAATCTGACAATATGCTTGACGAAGAGAAAATTCCTGGAATATTTAGAATATACATATGAAATTTCATGAATTTTTTAGTATATTATTAGAAATAAACTTGAAAAATAGATAATAATATTTTAAGGACGTAAGTGTGATTCTTGCAAGTTTGTAATATGACATGCTATTTAATCAGGACCTGCTTATGAAACTTGTTCAAGGTATTGAGGTTTTTGTTAGAGAAATGTCATATTACACATCTTTTTATAAGGAAAGCCTAATCCATTGATTGTTCTCATTTGCTTTAAGCTTTGTTAACTACATAAAGAATTTCATGCCACATTTATATATTTATGCTCAATACAAAATGTATTCTATGATTATATTAGTATAATTTAAAGTCCTACCCCAAGATAATAGCTATGCACTTGGTTAAATATCACTGATCATATGTTCATAGCTGCAGATGGTTGCAAACAGGCATACACAGGATAGATACATGCAAATTCACTAGATCGATCTGTTTAAATGGTACTTTAGAATGATGTCTCCGAAACAAAACTGAACTAAGTTAAATAATACCTATTAATATTTTCGTTGAATATTCTTTTGTAATGGATTTGTTGTTTTGGCATGGTTTAGTTTCCTTCAAGTAGTTTTCATGATTAGAAGACTGGGGAAATGCCACATCCTGTCAGAGTTGCCAAGAAACAAGTTAGAGCTGTCAACACGAATCCATTCATCTGCATTTTAAGCAAGTCTTCAGAGTTTCCCTGTACCCTTAAATGAATGAATAGCTGCTGTTGTGCTGTGTTGAGAGTTGATTCAGTTCTCTATTGTGAACGTTATACAAAAGTAGAAAAATAAAATTTATACAGCAAGTTTCTGACATTGTAAAGAGTTTAAATTACCTAGTGACTACTTCTATTGTGTTTAAGAGTATAAATAACTTATTTTTAAAAAAATAGTTGCACCATACCTTGTGAATTTCATGTTTCTTAAATACTTCTTATAAATGAAATATTTTTCTTTTGAACTCTATGTTACACTGAGATCATACACATTGAGGACTCTCAGCATTTATTGCACAGTCAGTGTATTATACTTCCATTCTTTCAAAGAAATACACAACTTATTTATGAAAAAAGTACCATTATTTAGAAACAAATGGAAATGTTTTGTCTTTTGAATAAGAATTTAAAAATACACAAATTGGTAATGGTACCATAGTAGAGTAATTGGACAAAAAAAAATGGAACCCAGTGTTAATTAGCTGGCAAATGGAATAAAGAATATCTGGGAAACATTTTCTCAAAGGAAATCAGCTACGCTTAAAAACAGTGCAAAAACAACTTGAAATGAGTAATTTAGTAAGTATGTGTTAAACACTGGTCACTGTGAAAAGATGGAAATATGAGACCATACAAAACATTTTGTAATCAATTTAAAGCTATACTATAATGAAATTGGTTTTTCTATCTCCGTGGTGTATGGCTAAGAAAGGTTTGTACCTATTGTAAAGGATGTTTAACACCTTGTGACTACACAGATGGTATGTTATTTTGCTGAGGTAGATAATACCAATAAATTTATTTTTTTAGTATAATTTATAAATTTATTCTATAGTAATGCAATTATATTTGGTTCTCCTATATTTTGTGATGAATAGAAAGCAGGTAAAATAATTACGGCACAGATTGATTCTTGAAAAATACTACTGTTGTATTTTACTAGTGCAAAATCAGTAAAATATTAAATGCTCACGCCATTATGTTCAGGGAACAGCAAATGTTGAGTAGTCAATTCCTGAACCAGAAGTAAATATGTTTTGCTCAGGCCACAGAAGGAAAGGGGATTGTTTTGTTCTGAATACATGCCTAAATGTGGTAATTCCAAAATGCTTTATTTGTCTGTAGTTTTGAAAGTTGA
>JANHFL010008033.1:12856-29387 GCA_032468155.1 Oxyrhabdium leporinum
AGCATTTCTTTGCCTACCTTATTTCCAGCTCCATCACGTTTCTCCTTCTTGAAATTCACTCAATCAATTCCAACTTCACAAGATCTTTTCCTTTCATGAGAAGTTGGAATTGATTGACTGAACTTTTTTTTAGGGAAACTTGTTTCCCTGCACACGATGGGGAGAAGGAGAAAGAGTTAGGGTGAGTTAGCACCCACTTGTTTTGCTAGCTGGGTTGTCTATAAGCATGAACAGGCTTCCCAATTTTAATTAAACAATCTCCAGCAGCAATGGGCCAACTAAGGCCTCAAGGGCTAAAAAAAACCCAGATGCCAACCTGGTCCTCATTTCCATTCAGGCAGACTACTTGCAGACTTCTTCAACCAGAACATCAAGGATTAACTATTTATCTTATGATGATACAATCTTTAAACCCAGTATTCTCTAACTCAAAGGCTTGTGGCCTCTGGAGTCGATGTGTCATGTGCAGACCCTGCCCCCACCCAGTTTAGCAAAAGGGAAAAAAGTCCAGATATGTCACATGATGCTGCCGTGACGACGTGAGTTTGACACCCCTGCTGTAATTGGATTCCTTCCCACTAGTATTGGACTAAGTATTTCATGTTTGGAGAGTTTCTCTCCCAGGGTGTACTTCTTTCAGAGATGTTTATGTGATCTGTCATCAGATGTTGCACAAAGAATAAATGGTCACAAATTTGAGTTTAAAAAAATGGCAGTGATTCAAAATATTTTTAAATATTTATGGGAGGGTTAAATGCTACTAGATTTGGAATTTTTCAGAAAATTCTTTATTTTTCCCTTCACTTTTGCATCCTTTCCATTGATGAATTTCTTCTCCTCATGCTGGTGTTCTTCCCCTTGATATCATTGCAGGTTTCATGTCTTGGATCAGTATTTAAAGGGATATTGTTACTTCTGAAACTCCAGGCTAAAATCTCATCTGCTGTTGAATACAGAATAAAAATACAATAATAAGTAAGCTTCACAGTTCATATTTTAAGCTGCAGAAACAATCCCAGTCCTGAACTCCATAATAAGAGCAATTCAACCATAAATCATTCAAAAACACAGCTGTATGACAGTTTCCAAAAGCAAGATTTCTGCTAACCATCTAATTATTTTTTTCATGTATTGGCATGCATGGTTTATGTTTTTTTTAAGCCAGCTGAGTCATGGTTGGTTCTTGACTACTTATGTCAGTTTGACATTTTCTCATGAAAAATTCTCATGTAATCCATAGGGGACAAATGTCTGTTAAATAGTACATTGGATTAGCATTCCTTTTTTTTAGAAGAGCAGGCAATGGAAGTTGCTGATTTACAACAACCATTTTTATTTAGGAGCCTCAGAAATAACACGCTTTTTACAAAAATCTGTAAAAATTAACATATGTTATCTTGAAACAGTGATGCAACACTATGGGTAAAGATCCAAACCAGAATTTTGGCTCCATTGCTGCTGATATGGCAGTATGCTAGAAAGTGTGGTAAGTATACCCCAAAAGGACAGTGCCAGAAACCTCATAGCACCAGAAAACTTAGAAAACAGGGCCAAGAGACTCAAGCCAGCCCTTCCACCTTTGAGAAAATCAAGAATCACCAGCTGAAAAACTCAGAGCAGCCCAGCTAACTGAGCTGACAATAGAAACACTTAAGAGCCATTAAGATAAGGAGAATCAGTCTAAAAAGAACTCGCTACATGGCACCTGGGAAGATTACATCCCACAGTAAGATTCAGCCAAGTGTGGGACTCAGACAGCCTACAAAGTTACCCCTGCATGACTGCATGGGAGTCTGACAACCAATCAGAATACATGCCCTTTGACACAGGAACAGGAAGCAAGTTCAAAGCCCAAGACAGGGTATAAATCTCCCTCCCTTTCTCATCCATGTGCTCTTTTGCCCAGGACCTCAAACCGCCTGGTCCTGTGCACCATTAAAACCATCTCCATGTTTCCAGTGTCTTTCTCCCTACTTGGAACTGAACCCAGAAGGATATCTCTTCCAACAGAAAGACAGAATTTTACAAGTACCAGTAGTCCTTGTCTTGCAATCACAACTGGGACCAGAATTTTGGTTGCTAAGCAATGCAGTACTTAAGCCGGTCATTTATTTATTTATAAAATGTATTTGCTACCCATCTTGTGTCCAATGACTGGGTGGCTTCTAGCATTACAGAATTCCAAGTTGTCATCATATGACCGGACCTGATTTTATGACCATTTTTATTGCGGTTGATAAGCAGATCAAATGGTCATTAAGTGAATCCCTTTGTCATTAAGAAAATCCAGGTTTCCCAACTGACTTTGCTTGTTGGAAATCAGCTGGGAAGGTTGCAAATCGCAATTGCATGACTGCGGCAACCATTGTATTTGTAAACAAGTTGCCAAACAACCACATTACAATCATGTGACCATAGGAAGGGTGCAACTGTTGTTACTCTGAGAATGGGTTCTAAGCAGTAGTGGGATTAAAATTTTTTTACTACTGGTTCTGTGGGAGTGGCTTATTGGTCATGTGGCTGGGTGGGCGTGTCCACCCACACCCCATTTTGGGCCTAGTGGGCCTCCTCAAAGCCCCCTGGGAGCCAAAACAGGGCACGGGCGGCCGAAACCCCTCCCCGCACTCCCTCCGCACCCTGTTTTGCGCCTAGTTGGCCTCCCCAAAGCCCCCTGGGAGCGAAAATGGGGCACAGGGGGTGCCGTGCCACACTCCCCACACCCCATTTCGGACCTAGTGGGCCCCCCTGCAGTTACCTGGGAGCACATGAAGAACTCCAGGAAGGGGCGAGGCAGGGCCAGCCAGAATCTTTCCTACCGGTTAGTGTGAACCAGCCCAAACCAGCTGAATCCCACCACTGGTTCTAAGCCACTTTTTCTGAGGCCATCATAACTTCAAACTGTTAAATGAATGGATGAGTTGTGGATTACCTGTAATTCATCACAATTCAGGGGGGAAATATTGTATGAGCTGTATATCAAGGGTGGCGAGAAATGGTAAGTACAATTTTATGGTACTTACAATAAATTAAAAAAAAATATCTGGACACTTACAAGGAAGGGCAGCTTGCCAAAGGCTTTTGTATATCTGGAACACCTTATAATTGCCAGAGTAAAGTCCATCCTTACCAGGATGTTGGCAGAAGAAACAATATTGTGGTGCAAGCCCCTAACATGTTTCCCTAATGGTTTAAAATAATAAAAGTGAAAATGAACAAGTAAGAGTATCTGGAGAAATATTTCATCAGATTAGACATGTATCTCTGTCCCTTTCACATATGCAGTAAAATGGGTGAGAGTCTATAATACACCCATTTCTTTGAGTTCTTCTTCCTCAATCCAGTCCTGATATTGGAATAAACTTGGCTGGGTGGAAATAATTCTCCAACCTGTAACTCTTGGAATTCTCAGTTGCACAGATCCATAATTATTACACAGCAGGGAGATTCTGAAACTTATAGTCCAATATTGTCAGATTTCTCCAAGTAAGCTAGTTTGGAGACAATTCAATAGAAGCATATTTTATGAAGATGAACTTCTGATAAAGTAGTTTGATTTAAAAAAAAAAACAAAAAACCTAATAAATCATTTTAAAATAATTCCAGTGATAATGATGTGTCAAATGCAAATGAAATCAGTGTCCAATTTCTTTTTTCTTTTTAATATATTTTTTATTTTTTAAAAAATATATCCATATTGTGTGTGAACAGAGTTGGTTCTGGGTATCATTCATATTAATCCAATTCACAATAGCAGTAGTAATAATCTCTATCACATTTATGAAATTTAAGTAATTATATTGTTCAAGTACATAAGCAAAAAAAGCCTAACTCCTCATCTTTATCTCTGTTTTCTTTTTCAAACTAAATATTTCTCTATTATATATGAACAAATTTGACTAGGTATCATTCATATTGATCCAATTCACGTTAACATTGTTAATAATCTCTATCACATTTATCAAATTTGTATAATTCTCATTATAGTATTTAAACATGCATAAAAAAAGAATGCCTAACGTCATCTCTTCTCGTCTTTACTGCTTCAATTCTTATCCGTTTTTTCATATTAATCCAATTCACAATAACAGTATTAATAATCTCTATCACATTTATCAAATGTAGGTAATCCTCATTATGTTGTTAAACAACAAATGCCTAACTCCTCATCTTTGTTTCTATCTTCATCTATATCTTTCTTGTTCAATCTAAGCATTTCTTTATTATATATGAACAAATTTAACTAGGCATCATTCATATTAATCCAGTTCGTGCTTAACATCTGTAAACTTCTAATCTTTCTATTATTTTTATTCGTTCTATAAACAATTTATGTTCTAATATTTCTCCTATCTAATTTTATTTCTGCCTCCTTAGCTTACAATCAGGCTACTTTAATATTTAAAGGGCAATTTTTCTATCCATCATCTCTTCTTCTCTCTAGTGCTCCAATTCTTATCCATTTTTTAATTCGCCTCCCACACTCCTCTCTTTATCTCTATCTTCATCTATCTCTTTTTTGTTCAATCTAAACATTTCTCCCAGGACAATCTTGTGCTGCCAATTCTCCCAGTTGTCTGCCAATATCCCAATCTCCTTATCAAAGGTATCTTCCTGTCTCTCCAATTGTTGATTTGTCTGTTTTATTTTCTTCGGTCTTTCTTCCTTCGTCAGCTGATTTGGCAGTCTTATTTTTTGCTCCAGTCCTTGATTTATTTATTTGGCCAATCCATCTGTTCTTTCAGCTCCTTTTGCTTACCATTTATCTGATGACCTAATGTATGTTGTTACAGTAACTCATCACACCAAAAAATATAGGAAAAGTCCTGAGATACTTGGTTTGAAATTTATCAGCTATCATAAATCAGCATTTTAATGGGCTGGTGGGCACATTTGAATATTAGACAATATTGCCATCACTAAAATGACTATCATGCAGTTTCTTCATCCACAAAATGATGCTAAGGATGGGTATGATCAGGCATAAAGTTTCCATTTAATAGAAGACGGTGAAATTGGTGAGGTTGCTCCTGACATCACTAGTGTCTCAAATGCCCTCTGATCCTTGATTATTTTGTCTTGTTTCTGAGCATGTGGGCATATTTCCAAATAAACCACCAAATTGCAATCTCAACTTATTTTTGCTAAGATCATAAACCTTCCTGGGGAAATGAAATGATATTAGCAGCTGACATCTTGATTTTTACTTTGTCAGTTTCTAACACATCAAGTTTTGGATTAAAAGAGTATTATTATTATTTTTAAAAAAACAAGTGAAGTATGGCAAGGAGTATGTGCCAAGAAAGTTGTTTGCAAACACATTGCTACCCATGGATGTTATATAACCCATCCTTGTGCTGTTTCACTAGCTAGAACAGCCATCATGCTGAAAAATCCATTTAGCCATTGTTCTGTCCCATAACAATCTTAAAAAAGAAAAAGGTGTAAATAGCATGGGCTCATAAGTTGCAGCTGCCAGGTGAACAGACTGCCTTAAATTGTTCCTTTCTGGCAACTGTTTATGACAAAACATTGCATTAAGGGACTATTTTTACCACATATCATGAAATAAAAGTTGCAGACCTATTATAAGAATTTCCTAGGCTCCCTTATAAACTGTTCCGTATAAATGGTATACAACATGATAAAGGCTTTCAGAAGAGACCATTTTTATGGTTTCTATATAATAACGTTTAAAACAAGATCAAAATATTTAAAATTAAATGCAAATTCTTTTATTCAAATTGTATAATAACACAATCATAAGACTCCCCCCCCCCTTTCCATTCAGGTATATTCTGCTTCACTTCTGTTTAATCTGGGTTTGTCCTCTATTTTATTATAAAGTGTATTTGGAGGTGAGCTTTCTTTGCTATGGCTTTTCCAATAAATCAATCACATAGCTAATTAGAAGAAATGCTAAAGTGCCAATTTTGAAGCTGGGAAAGCTGTCTTTAACTATCAGGACTTTTTTTTTTTTTGAGTTCCAGAGCTGTAACTTCCTACTTTCTTCTAACAATAGCAGTCAGTGTTGAATAGGAAAAACAGCAACGATATTCAGAACAAATTTCCAAAATAATCTCGATGGGAGAGAAGTATTGCTTCATCTTCAAAACTAGAAAAAGAGCTTAGTCTTCTCAAAGTTCAGCAGAAATAAACACCCTCATTTTCAGAAGATGCATGCCAAGGCACTGTGGAGCATGGCTGCTGACCAAAGGACTATTGGGGTAGAGGGCAGGATGTTGAATTACATTACTGGATAAGAAGTGAATTTGTTCAACAATCACACTTGCAACCAATTTCACTGGGAAAGTATTCATTAAAGGCAGTGCTTGAGAAATCTATTGCTTTTCCATTTCTCTCTGCCATTCCCACCTTCCCTTTCATCCCAAATTAAGCTAGATTCGAATGTGTTTTTCCTTCTGTTTTCCAGAGAATAAACCTGTGATGAAGAGCCTCACTTTACCTTCCACCTCTCTGCCAATGAAGCTGGTGAGCTTGGAAGAAGCTCAGGCCCGAAGCCTCTCAGCCTGTCACCCTGCACGCAAAGAGCGAAGGGAGAACAGTTTGCCAGAAATTGTTCCGGCCACAGGCTCCTTTTACCATACTGTCCTTGATCTACCAGACAGCAAGTAAGTATTCTTTGTTTTAGTGTCTGAAAACTGAACACAAAAGATAAAAAGGGCTATGAAAGAGCATATAAATTCAATAAATAAATAAATATCATCCAAGAGTCTACCATTGTCTAACTCTGTTGTGGCCTGTCAGCCGCTGGTCCCTCCGGTAGCCGAATCAGATAAGGAGGCGGCATGGGAATCAGGGCCAGCATCAAGGCAATCTGAGAGCTTTGAGGGGGAAGAGGGAATGGAACTGTCAGAGATAGAGACAGAGGTGGAGACTGGGCCATCCATAAGCCCTCAGTTGGAGAGTCAACAGCCCCCAGGTCTGGAGGTGGCTGATGAGGAAGAGGAGGAACAGCTGGGTCCAGTGCCTGATGTACGGATGCACAGAAGGCAGGTAAGAGGACAGCAGTGGGAATCTATGGGCTGGTCATTGGGATGGAAGAGCCACCCCTGGTAGCTAAACCCCACCCTAGCTCCGGGGATAAAAGTCAGAGGGCGGAGATGAATAAGTGTGGCAGACTGTTGGTCAGCCACTGATAGCCTACACTTCTGAATCCTGCCTGGAAATTATCAGAATTCTTCTTGGAATCTGTAGCGCTTTCTGAGCATGTGTGTGTGTGTGTGTGTCTGCTGCTGGAAGAAAGCAAGCACAGCTTCCAGGACTTCCTTTACAAGTGTGGGGAGAGGAAGTGTGGAAGTGTGGAGAGAGAGAGAGACTTCTGATGTGTCGGGGCATTTTCAGGGGGAAGGTTTCCATAGGACTTAGATACTTCATTAGCCTGCTGTGAGCGAGTGTCTGCTGGCGCTCCTAATAAAGGGAACATTTCATTAAATACAAAGGGCTTATCGTGTTTGGGACCCGGGTCAGAACAAACTCAGAGTTCCACAATGTTTCTAGCTTTGCGGACTGGTGGGGGAAGGAGAGGGGATGGTTCCATAAGAACAGCTGGCAAACACACATGCACGCAGCTCTTGCGCTCATGCAAATGAAGCTTATGCACTTGCGTGCTGCTCGCAGAAGTGAGGATGTGCATACATGCACTCACCAGCTGTTTCCACAGCCCAGTTGCAATCTCATCATGGGCCACAGGTTGAAGTCCCCTAGTCTAACCTGTCTTCTTTGGTGCTCTGAGGCATCTTGTTAGAAGCAATTGGTGTCCAGCCAGTTTGGACCAACTATAACAGTGTGCAGCCAAGCACTATAAGAGAAACCTTCACCCATTTGATAGCTTCCATGAATAAGCTTAGTGCAATTTTGGGAGAAGGAATCATATTCCCCAGCACTGCACAGATATGTCAAAACTTGAAATATATGTTAAAAATATATAGACTTTCCCCTTAATTCCTCAACGTTGCTGTGAGAAGAATAACATTAAATCCCTGGTCAGTGTCAGTACCTCTAGTATCAGGCAGATAGATGGATAGAGGAATAGTTTTTCTGCTTTGCTTCTGCTTTGCATTTTAAATGTTTGATCTGCAGGAGTGAAACTCAAAGGCTTGAGGGGCCTGTGATGAGGCAGCCACCTACTGGTAACCTTCCCCAATTGCATTTGCAATATCTACGTTAATCTTCATTCTTTTTTTGTGTTAGCAAATCTGATATTTTATATTTTACTCTTATGAATAGTTGGATGCCGTTGAAAGATGGCAAAAGCTGTTATGCAAGTCATATTATCCAGCCACAATGGAATGGTCGTCAGTACTTTGTAGATACTTAAATTGCTGTTGGCATATGGCATTTGATCATGTTCCCATAATATAAATTAGGGCACATTAGCATGAATGGCAGGCTGTACTGAGCTCAGAGGCCTGAGGTCAAATGTTATTTTACCCATAATTTCGTTGGGTGGAGTTGGCCAGTCATAAAAGGCTATTTCCCACATCATACATAATATAATGTATATAATTATTGGAAAAGGAAAGCAGTCATTTTCTGGGTCAAACTGTCTAGCCTCTTGGCTACTCTGATGGCAAGAGCCCTCTATGTTTCAAATCAAAGCCTTCATACCATTTGCTACCTGATCTTTTTTTAGCTGGAGATGTTCATGTCTTTCTTGGCTACAACTGTGAAAAGCGGTAAAATAAAATCTGAGAGGAAATGAAGACAGACAAAAGGGACACACATTAAAAACATATTAATCTTAACTGTTAACCATTGTTACTTATTTACAAATTTTTGATTTTATCTTTCAGGAGAAAATTATCCACAAAGTCCAAGAAATGGAAATCTATTTTTAATCTGGGCCGGTCAGGATCAGAAGCTAAGACTAAACTGAGCCGCAATGGAAGTGTGTTTATTCGAGGACAAAAAATCTCTGGTAAAGACTCCCTATGGCATTCATTATTATAGCTTCTCTTTTCTCCCTTAGCTTGGCCTTGGCCAACAGGAACAAAAACCCAACATGTCCCAGCACTTTGCAAAAGATCATTCATGCTAATAAAGTAACAAGGATTAAAAGCCAGTATGAACGATGCTTGACAACAGCATGGGGGAGATTGCATATTTAACCTCTTGCATCATGCCAAGTATCACTTCAGCAGGACAATAAAAGGCAGTCATATCCCAAAGCCTATGAAATTCTTGCTGTGAATACTGCCTATTATTTTACTGTGTTGAACATGCATTTCTGAATTTGCTGAATGCATGCGCAGGCAGAGGTCAAATGTGTGTCTGCCCAAGCTGTTACTAAGAATATGCCTATGCCAGTCATCTTATTAAGGAGTCCCAGAACATGTGTCCATCTCATCTTGTCTGGGGTTTCCAATTAGAATCCTTATGAGATAATCAGTATCTTATTAAAGAAATGTACCAGCTCCCTTCCAACAATCCTTGTAGAGCAAAGAAGATACAATTACTATGCATAGCTTTTAATTCTTGAAAAAAATATATTGATTACCAGATACGTACCTTATATGAAGGACAGGTGTCCAAACAATTGTCAAAATGAGGAAGGATAAAGAAAATAATCCAGTCTTGGTTAACAGCCCAACACTTTGATTAGGGAGAAGATAGTGAGCTCCTTGAATAAAGAATAATGCACAATTATTCATTGTTTATGAATAAGCAAGTCAGAAAATCCTTGCAAAAATCGTTCTCTATTTTGGCAGATAAACATATTGAATCAAGCTTGCTTTTTTCACTGTGCTAAAAAAGTTAAGAAAGCAGTGCACCTCTTATACCTTGCTAGCTAGCAAACCTTAGTTTTAGCTGTAAATTAAAGATAGAGCTGTATGTATTCTCAGAATATTAAATCTTTTTCTGCTTTGCAGCTATACTTGTTAACAATTTTCATTTCTGTATAACTGCAGTGTGTGGTTATATTTCAAACATTTTACATCTTTTCTTTCTACAGAGAAAACAGCCATTCGACCAGCTAAAAGCATGGACTCACTTTGTTCATTTCCAGTAGAAGGTAAAGCTTGGTCAGTCTGTATCAAATATGGAAAAGTCAAAGATTTGCCCATTCTTTGGGCATTTTTATAGCAGAAGCTGAATTTGTGTAATTTTCATGGACATACTGGATATCTATTTATATTAATCTGTTTATTTACTCAAAATGTTTTGCGACGTTTATTGCATGCAAATGCAGTCCTGTTCATAGAACCAGTAGATTGGGAAAAAACACCAAAAAGTACTTAGTACAGTCACTGGTCAGAGAGAGTGCTGGAGTAGCCACTTGCCTTTCTGCATCATCTTCTTTTTCTAGATGAACTCATGGTTCAAGGGAAAAAAAGCCAAGATTTTCACTATGATATGAGACAGCAGTGTTCAGCTATGTGCAGCTTGCAGCAGCAGCCAAAAGAGCTAATAAAATCCTTGGTTGTATAAACAGAGGCATAGAATCAAAATCACGTGAAGTATTAGTACAACTTTATAAAGCCCTTAATAAGGCCACACCTGAAATACTGCATTGGTCACCACATTAAAAAAAAGATGTTGAGACTTTGGAAAAGAAGAGCAACTATGATGATTAAAGGCCCGTGGAGACTAAAACATATGAACAACGGTTGCAGAATTTCGGTTTGGCTAATCTAGAGAAAAGAAGCAGTATTCCAGTATTTGAGAGGTTGCCAGAAAGAGGAGGGGGTCAACTTATTTTCCAAAGCACCAGAGGGCAGGACAAGAAACAATGGATGGAAACTAATCAAAAAGAGAACTGGAATTAAGGAGAAACTTCCTAACAGTGCGGAAAATCAGATTGCTGTCAGAAGTTGTGGGTGCTTCATTACTGGAGATTTTAAAGAAGAGACTGGACAGTCACTTGTCTGAAACAGTATAGGGTCTCCTGCGTGAGCCAGGGGTTGGACTAGAAGACCTCCAAGATTCCTTACAGCTCTATTTTGATTGACTATTGTTTATGCAAAACTTCAGCTGCTTGAATAAGAGGAGTTTCTTTTAGGATACTCCATTCAAAAAATTATGCAGTCTGGGAGTTTTGTCAGTCTTATGACAGCTTTCCATTCTGTGTGGTATCATCTAGTGGAAGCCATTTTCTGAATGTCGAATTTTATGGGATATACAGTATAGGAATGATCTCTCCACAATAATCCATGCTTCGTAATCTCCTAGATTTCTGAGATACACTTTGTGTGGAGCTGCTGTTGAAGATGGCTCAGAGTTTGGAATCTGTGCCAAAGGCAGATACAAACTAGACTACAGTACTTCATTAATTCATGGCCAATTAATATAAATTATTAATGAGCTGCACTGGTTGGCTCTGATCAACCCCAATGCAGAGGATTAATTTTAATATATAAAGCTATACATTGTTTAGGATTTGGTTAACCTCTAGGAATGTCTCTCCCTTTATCTTTGTTTTTGTCATGTTAAACATCAGAAATAGCCTGTTTTAGGGATCATCCAATTACTAAAGGAAAGCTGGATTCATAGGAATGCCAATCACAACTGTTGAACTTATTTTTCCTTAGAAATTAGATTGTTGCCAGTGTTGAGATTATTGCAATTTTGGGTCTTGGATGAAGGAATTCTTTTCTACCATGCCTTTTGATTGTTTTTTGATTTTAAAAAATGGACCAATGTCAAAATAGGCTGCTTGATCACTGACATTGGATCTATTTTGATCAACATGGGAACATTTTTCCAAAGTGAAAGGTTGGCTATAAGAAATTATATTTAAAATTATAATTATATCAATTTTCTGCATTTTGTGCTATACAATCTAGAGACAAACTTTTCTGTTATTATTACTAGTTCAGAAAAATGTTTTGTGGCAAGATGTTGCTGTGCTGTATATCACACTAGTATCACTTATATCAACAAATATCTTAAGGTAATGGATGACTACAGTTTATGGAGGTAAGGGGGAGGAATAGTGAGAGTTTTTTCATATTTCTTCATAGGGGGTGGGAATCCACCTTAACAAATTTAGAGATGGAGAGGGAGACAGAAAGAGTGAGGAAATGTTGCAAATATGGATTCAGAGAAAGGTTGAGAGAAATATATGTGCTTGTCTCATTTTCTTCTCTATTTCACCACCTCCCAAGCTTTATATTTCATTCTGTCCATCTTTTAAAACAGTTTTATGGCTGCTGCCTTCAGCTTTAAAAAAAAGATAAAGAATTGAGGAGGAAACGGAAAATACTCCTTTTACTCCAAGTTTCTCTTTTACTGAATATATTTTTTCCTATCACTATTTCCAAATAGAGGGTAGATGGAATCCATGACTGGGATACAGAATACAGATTTGAAGATACCAAAGCAGATCATGATGACTGCTTTTGAAATTATAATTGTAAAGGGGGGAGAGCCTAGAAAGAAATTCAACCAGTGGTCTAACAGAAAATTGAATCATGTCTAACAAGTATTGTGCAAGGAAAAAGCTCTCTTTAAGTCAACAAGATTTGTCCCTACCCTCAATAAAGTATTTACCATGGGATTACAGCATTTGTGGGGTGGCACAAGTGATAAACCACACATCATAATTTCACAATGCAAACTTTGTCACTTGTGTTTGATACCTTGATGCAATTATGAAAGGGCAGAATTTGCATCATGATGTTGCAACACATTCTCATCATTTTTTCTTCATCATGGTGTGCACCAGGTACTAACTCAAAGGACGTCCTGAACATTGGCTTTTTCTGGGCCATTATAAAGATGGAACAGACTTTTGAAGGGAATATTAACCTGTGTGTTCTAGAAGAAACAAAAAATACACATTAAAAGTTCTATCTGGCCAAGTATTCAAACTAATCTAAGATGAATAACCATGGGATATAGTCCTTCTAACATCCAGAATTCCACTGTGATCCCAAGGTTCTGCCAAGTTCTGTGATATTAATTTTACTTGAAAGGAGCAAAATAGTGTCAATCGCTCCTTTATTAATATCAATCAACCATTATTATTTTTTCCTTTAATGCCCCCTTCCCCTCTCCATAAAAATGACTGAATCACAGCATCAGTAGATATGTGCCTGTGGCCCCTAAAGTTTAAAACAAAAAGCAAACAAATTAAGAAATAAACAATGTATAATTCAGGTCAAAAAAAGATTGATCATCTATGAGAGACTGGATTGGCAAAATTCATCTTTGTTTTTTTTCCTTCCTTCCTTAGGAGAGGATGAAAAAGGTCATTTCAAGCACACAGTCATGACCGGAGGGTTTTTTGTTCCAGTCATGAAGCAACAAGTGGGGGGAGCTAGCAGCTCATTTGACCTCAACAAGCAAGACACAGAATGGGATCTCAAAGGTGTCATGAAAGGAGCAGAGGGAGGAGCCGAGGACAATGCAGAGAATCATAGTCCACGGCCAACCCAAATGAAACCACTTCCTGAGCAACTGAAAGTATTCCGCCCCACTGAAGACCCTGAGAATGAGCAAACTTCCCCAAAGATGTGCCGTATGTTCTATACTTCAAATGATGGGACATCCAATTTGGGATTCCATGGGACCCTATTTCCCCTGGAAGCCTCTCCCCGTCACCAACATAAAGCCTTGAATATCTCAGAGCCCTTTGCTGTCTCGGTGCCCCTTCGAGTGTCTGCAGTCATCAGTATCAACAGTACACCTTGTCGGATGCCTGTTAAAGACAAAGCAGCTTTCTCTAGCCTTCAAGAATCTTCTTTTCTGGGAAAAGAAAGTGCTACCTCTTCAGTCCCTGAATGTGACAACCATGACCAATTAGAGCATGTCACAGTCAAGGAAGAAAAGAAGACTGAGTCCAAATCCATAACAGGTAAGCTTAGAATAAGGATAGATGATGTTCCAGGAGATGTTGAACAGCTAATCTCTAGGCATGGCAAATGATTAAAAGAATGAGATTTACAAACAAGCAACATTTGGAAACAGTTGTGCACCTTAACTTAGAAAAAGCTGTAGTAATTTGTTCACAATAGAGACCCCCAACATGGGTCATAGTGAATATCTGAAATATTGAGAGTATGTCATGGATATTCTTGAAGGATATTTGCCACATGTGTTTCTTCACAACATTGCTTTTTTGAGTGGGAGCCTGCAGTTAAAAAGTGTCAGTTTACCTATTTACCTACTGCTCTTTCTGTCCATCCATTCCTTTTTTTTCTTTTTGCTCATGAAGAAAGAAAACCTTGATATATTATGGTGGTTAAAAAAAAACTAAAATTGGCAAAAGAAAAGCTAATTAACAGAAAAAAAGCAATCCTTATAATTTTCAATAGCAATTTAAAATTGATGTAATCCCTTAAGCTTGTTAAATCACAGAGCATTGTGACATCTCATTTTTATAATATATATATAAATATATATATTGAATTCCCCAGGTACATAAAATTGTTAAAAATATCCTGTGGAACAGAGTGCCTTTAAGAATACATGGGTGACTTTGTATTGGAGATCCCAGAGTCTGAGGATGTTATGAAAACCTTGCCTGCAGTGATGCAGCGGGAGTGATCTTTTTACTTAGTTATTAAAGGAACAAAAGGGAAGTCTTAGTGGTAGGCTGAAATTAACTGTCAAACAAATTATTACATGTATTTGGAAGAACATGAAGACAAAAGCAAGTTTTTAGAAAGGATTGATTGAGGCAGGAAAGCACCTGGCAAGGAATAGCTTAAGCTAGCCCTATTAAATAGATGCATAAATATTTGACTTTCTTATTATCTGGAACTATCGTCATATGCAAACAGTTTCATATTGAGGAAGGTTGATTTACAATAAGTTGACCTTTTAATTATAAGGTTTCTTCATTTTCTTTTGATTGTTTTGTTTTCTTCTTTAAGATTTGTATATCTGCTTTTTATTTTTATTTTTTTTATATAGATTCTACTATTGAGAAAATAGCCATTGTTAGGAAGCTGGAGTCTGTAAGTATTCCTCAAGCAACAGTCAATACTCAGGAGACAAAGAGTGGTAGCAACAACTTCAGCCAACCTTTAAAAGATAAGCTTCCCCTGGAACCAAACTCAGTGGTTATGATCCTTGCAAGCCAGCAGCCGACAGATAAAGCAGGTCAAGACCAGTTTGGGATTAAGGACATGTCAGAGCAAATTTGCTTGCCACCAGAGCTATCAATAGATAAAATAGAAGATAAATCACATTTAAAGGAATTGGTAAGAAAAAGTATTGAAAGGCTTCTTTGGATGTTATGTTGTTTGACCATTTTGCTATTTTATGAAAAAGACACCAACTATTCTTTCCTCAAGTACCATTCTTGATACATCCTGTAATAATGGACATTTTTACACAGTGTATTCCAGATTTAAACATGTCCCAAACTGAATCAGGATGATTTGGACATAGTAAATATGTAAATCAAAGCAGAATTCATCCAAAGCCAATTAATTTGATTCTGAACTATCTTTGGCTTTCACTAATGATTGTGAGTTTCATACATTTACAAACACACTGCAATGTGTAAAATAATCCAGAGATATTCTAAAAAAAAATACCACAAAAACCAAACAAAAACAGTCACGTTATTTAGAAAATTTTCAGGTTGCGTGGATAGGTACACCTCTATTCTACTTGTAACTTTCTTCACATTGGTTTGATTTTCATCTTAGAAGGGTAAATAAAATTTCTGAAAATGTCATTCAGTTCCACATATAATTAAATTAGTCATTAGAGTGTCCTCCATATTACTGTTTTTTTTTAACAAGAAATATCTGAACCTTTTTTTTTTTAAATGAACTGCCTTCCTCTTCTAATAAATGTCAACAAATTTTTATCCAATTAACTGAACATTAAAAAAACTCCACTACAGCTGTTTGTTCATTTTGAGTAATAGCCAAGAGGGGATTCAAATTTCATATCTCAAATTCAGTTCAGTTCCCAAAAAGAATTGAGGCATTCTAAATAATCTAGACTAAAGCTATTTGGGGGAAAAAATCCAAGTTCTTTTTCACTCATCACTTACTAATAACTCTCAGTCTTGTTTCCTTTGAGTCAAAAAGCCCCGCAAATCTTTTTTTTCCCTTCTCCTTTGCCATTGCCAAATGTTAAAGTCCAATAATGCTGATCCCAAATCTCTCGATGGAAAAATTCCTGGGAATCACGTTAATATCACTGTGAGCACCACACCAAAGTGATGGTTCTGATCCCAATTTTATTTTTCCCTGCAAATAAATTTATCACTACCAAACAACTAATTCATACTATTTTCTCTGAATTGGATTTCTTTTGGGACTCTTTTCAAGATTATTTGGAAACTTCAGTTAAATTAAAGTAGAACTGCAACATTGGACTGCCTAGTATAAACCCTTGATTCCATTACACTGACTGCAGGTTCATTTGCAGGCTTAAGTCAAAGCTGCCAAACTGATTTTTTAAAGCATTGAATGGCTTGAAAAGAAATATTTTCAAGGAAGAGTCTTACCCAATGTATCTGTCATCTTTCAAATTCGCCATCCTGGATTTTTGCCAAGATGAGTGAGCTTGGTTAGCTACAAAGGACAGGCCTTTTCTCTCTCTCCAG
>JANHFL010008034.1:8144-32157 GCA_032468155.1 Oxyrhabdium leporinum
GAGAAGAGAAGAGAAGAGAAGAGAAGAGAAGAGAAGAGAAGAGAAGAGAAGAGAAGAGAAGAGAAGAGAAGAGAATCATAGAGCTGGAAGAGACCTTGGATTTCTTCTAGTCCAACACCCTGCCCAAGACAGGATGCTTTATATCTTATCCTTCTCAGTCTCCTAAAATCCTCTATGTTAAATAAATACTCCCAATAACATAGTCCACAGATTCTAGCTTGATCCACTGAACTAAGCCTCAATTGTGCAGCTCATGATGAGCTCCTCTTTCCTCTACCAGAAGACTCTAGTCTTGTACACATATACCCAGTGACTCAGTCCCAAGGCTGCTATCTTGTCCCATTTCTATTTATTTTATTTTTTATCATTAGACTTCTATGCTGCCCATCTCACCAAGGCAACAATGAGCTCCTCTAGCTCTCACAGAATACTCTGGTGCTATGCAAATAGTCCCACTGATTCCTGGTGTGAAAACGTGTTATTTAAAACAATATGTATTGCATTGAACATGACCCTAGGACAAGATAATATCCTGTTCCTCTTAGTGAAATGTTCATACTGTGCTATTCTTGTGGAAGTTAAAAAAAAATAGTAACCAACAAGTTTGTTTAGAGAATGGGTAACCACACATAATATCCTATTTTTCTTAATTCCAGTTTCTCAATTTCTCAGAAATAAAAACCAGTTTAGAAATAGTGACATAAATCTCACTATGCTACTGAATGATGTCCCAATTAAAGTTGGCTTCTGTTCCAGCTGATTCAACAACTTTAATGAGCACATGAAGCCCCTATTAGCATTAATTGAAGTTCTGTCCATGGACTGAGGGCAGAATAAATCCCTGCAGAGTTTAAAACTGTGGATGTATATCATACACAGCATGGATGAAATAAAGAAAAATGAGGCCAAATATATTAGTACAAATGGGGGCTGATTTAGGAGAATGTCCTAAAGTCAATCTCTGCTGACCTCAAACTGAGACACACTATAATTTTAATATAATTCAGCTAGAGTTTGAGCACCTGTAAACAGTAGGAAACTTCTTCTGCTTAATTATAATTAAATATCCAAAGAGATGATAAAAATTTACTGCACTGAATGCTGCTGACAGAAATCAGATACTAAGTTTGCATTGCATGTTTGGTCTTCCAATTAAAAAGTTTAAATAAACTTTGCATTATGGTGAAATTTTATTCTTTAAACAGTGTGGTTTTGAGCCCTTCGACACTGACTCTTGACACCATGGTGCCATCTCCATTCATTTGCATCACATAGGCTATTCTTCCTTTCAATGTTTTGAGGGCAAAGATGCAAAACGGAGTATATATTTCTTGTGAAAGGGCAAGATTAAAAGGTTCTGATTTCTGCCCTATACTCCACACACCCAGAGATGCTCTTAAAGCCACCCACAGTCATCACGTATGAGTTGAGCAGCCGTGTAAAAGTTTGTAATAGCTAATTTTAAAAAAATAAATCAAAAACCTACTAGGCTTATATTACTGTTCTTCCTGTAGGGAGAGAAAAATGAGTTTTTGGGCCCTCTGTGCTCCTAGTACAGTTCAGAAGATATTAACTTATGTATATACCTCTTTCTTGGTGGGGGGGGTGAGCCAAAAGGAAGTCATAGTGAGCAACAGAGTACCGGGACTTTATCCAGTGGATCAAGCTAGTAGCATGAGGGCTGAATCATTAAAAATGTTTACATACCAGTATAGGGTTTTGGGAGAGTAAGGACATTTGGATTTTTGGGAGGTCTAAAGACTCCGACCTTGATCATACAGTTAGATCATAGCAGGGGTGAGCTGCTGGGGGTTCACGGGGGTTCAGGTGGACCCTTAGTGAAAATTCACCGAATCCCAAAATCCCACTCCTGGCTGGCCCCTCCACACGTCCCATTGTGGATGCAGGTAAGTGCAGGGCATGCGCGGAGGCTCGAAGAGGGAGAAAAACAGAATTCCTGGAAGTTCGGGGAAGCTAGAAATGACCCATTTCCAGCCTCCCCGAACTTCCAGGAATCCTGTTTTTCTCCTTCCCCGAGGTCGAGAGGCTCCAGGACAGTCTGGACCTCGGGGAATGCAAAAAACGAGTCATCCAGAAGTTCGGGGAGGCTGGAAATGGGTTATTTCCAGCCTCCATAGAGAATTCGGAGCTGGGGGGGGAGCCGTTTTCACACTCCCAGGGGCTCCAGGAAAACCTCTGGACCTCAGAGAAGGTGAAAATGCATCCCCCACCATGGTGCAGGAGGCCGACCAGGCCACGCCCACCATGGCCATGCCCACCCAGCAACCGGGCAGCGAACCCGTTGCTGAGGCTTTTGAAGCCCACACCTGGATCATAGGCTTCCAATGTCCTTTCCACTTTTATGGCTCTGTTCTGGAAAGCTGGAAGGTGTTGTGTTCTAGTTCCACCTTAGCCACTGGGTGACCTTGGGCCAGTTACACTCTCTCAGTCCAGGTCACTTCACAGGTTGTGGCTGTGGGGAAAATAGAAGGAGGTTGGATGTGTTTGGTGCCCTGAGTTATTTGTAAAAAATAATAAAAGGGGGCATATAAATAGTATAGAGAATATATAAATTTATATAAAATATTTATATAAATAAATACCAATACACTAGTTTGCAAAAGATGAATTCATAAATGACTATTTTTTTTCAAAGGTGCCTTTTAATATGGTCAGAATATATATGACACCAGATAAAGCACCTCTATGAAAGTGGAGATATCAAATGACCCTTTATTTTGTCCTGCAGAACATCTGGAGTATCTGGAGTATGGTATTAGCAGTGGCCTGGTGAGTGGCCCAGCTTAGCTTTTTGACCACTTTAAAAATAAGTTTAATGTGAAAAGGAATTCACCTCAACTTTGCTAAAGAAAATAAGAGGATTTTGCATGGATCACAATTCTACATTCATATGTTGCTATTATGCACCATATGTCTTTGCAGCATTTTGAGTAAGGGAAATAAATTTAATTCTAATTTTACATAAATGTAAGTAATTTCTAGAAGAACTGGTTCTCTTAATTTAGTTTTGGACTTTAAATCACTCGTGTGAACTTTCTCAGTATGTACGGTAATAGTATAGCAATTGTACACTTTAGAAGAGTCATATGATTATAACCCACGGTCAACATGATCACACACATATATCTAGATGTATTATTTTGTACCTCTTACAAATTTAAGAAGAGATGTGGGATCTTTTTGTGATATTAGCTATCCTTAAATCTGATACATTAAGAAATATCTAAAAACAATAGCAAAATTTGGATTTAGGTCACTTACTTGAAGGTGTCTTGCTAACCATCTTAAGGGATGTGTCATCATAATTTATTTATTATTAAATGCATAAGGCTGCCCAACTCCATAATGACTCTCAGTGGCATACAATTAATAAGAAATTACTTTTAAAAATGCCAATAACTAATATTGCCTCCATCGCAACCCCAGCCCACATGGAGGCAGCTTTGAGACTTCTTCAGTTGTTCTGATGTGGAAGTAAAGTCTTCTCTTTTCTTCTTGACACCAGACTTACTGTATTGACAACATAGGGTGCCTTGAGGAAAGTCTGAAGTGGCATGGTCAGGACAGTGATTAACCTATCTCCTACTAGCTGTCTAATTATTCTGGGGACATGTCTTCATCCTAAGCACTGCTACTCTTGTCTTGCTCGTAAAAGATCCCACACCTGGCTTCTACAGCCTCATACTCTGCATTCTAATCTCCAATGTGATTATTTCTTCAGAACAGAGGTCAATATACACCTTGGAGTTTTGAAACAGTTTGTGTGGTGCGAAATGATTTGATAGAGCTCCTATGCATTTTTTTTTTACTATTGTACTCCCAGTTGTCTGGTTATTTTCTGTTTTCATTTGAAAGTACTAATTCATAGGGATCATAGAAGATTGATAGTGCTATCAGAATTTTTCCCCTCCCAGATTGATGTAAGCAGAAGATTTTAGCTGAAGTATGCCTTTGTCCTTTACAAACTACTTGTTCCTAGATTATTTCTTGTTTGCAAATTTTTAATTAGATTGGTTAGAGATAACTTGAAGCAATTTTAGATTTATTTCATACATATTCAATCTCTCACTCTCACACACACACACAGAGATTCATATTTACCTTCATTCCTTTGATGTTTTGCTCACTCTGTGAGTCCTATATGGGGCAATTGACATCCATATTAGTTTTTTAGTCTATTGTATTCTCAGAGGAAAAAAAAAACCAATACTAAGTTAGAAGGAAAAAAAAAAGATGTGCAAGAGATAGAAGGACAAAAACTAGTTTCACCTGATCTGGTCAGATAATGAAAAAGTTCCAAATAAAAAAGAAAGCTGAATGAAATGATTTGGAGAAAGAAGCCCCAAGCGTATCTGCACTAATTCAATGAAATCCAGTAAAACAAACAATCTCTCTCTTTTTTTGTTCATGCTTATTGTTTTTGCTGTAGGCCGAAGCATTCTCTGTGTGTAGGAGTGCTCCTGACAGCAGGAGTCAGATCTGAGAAACAATCCATGAAACAGGTTTTACAACTAGAACTGAAAGGTGATGTAAGTATAGGAAATACATTATAAGGACTGGCAAGTATGCCTTAACAGAAGAAGTTTCAATGGTGTATATCCCTTCAAAGGAGATTTGACAGAATTACCCCTTCAACATGGATCAATTAAAACTCCACATTGATTCAAATTGTTAAACTGAATTAGGTTCCTTTGAATGGCTTTGAAAAGATTCAAAGGTGATTTAACGGCTCAGTGAATGCCTTAGCTTTGCAGATTTCTAATAATGACATGAATAATGTCAAGTGGGTTTATCACCTCTTCAAATGCTGCCTTTTAGTGTGTTTGGGATATATGTGCCCTATCCAGTATACATCTCTTCAGCAGTCCATTTTCATTTGTCTTTTTTTTTAAAAATCATATTCATCTTTTTTGTACTTGGAGAATTAGTTCTCCCTGAATAAGTGGGTCTGAGTTAACATGCTTGCTGTTAAACTGTTGTATATTAATATGGACTATTTCTTTATATGGTAGCTTATTACATACAGAACTATAGTAACTTACACATTTCTCAGACTTTTTAAAGCAACACATGAATGCACATGCAGCATGACATTTGTCATCCCTCAAAGAGATTAGCATTGCCAATGAGTCCTGCCAAAAAGCCTATCAGCCCAGAAATGCAAATGATTGAGAAATGATGAACTCCTGAATCGTTAGTACAACTCACTTTTTAGGCAGTTTTCAAATTATTTTTCATTTGCTTTGCAAAACCAGACAGAGGTTTCTAGATAGCACTGTTAGGTGCCTGAGGCCTGAGAGTATCAACTCTGCAACCTGGAATCTCGATTTACCAATCCCCATTAAATCTTATCATTTTTTAATCTCAGATTTGCACAAATAAGTGAACACTTGATTTTATATTAGGAAAAGAAATTTCTGAAGTCTGAATCCCTGATAAGAATCCCACTCTGTTATACGTTTACCCTGTATAATATATCATTTCATCACTAGTTTGTTTGACTGTTTCTAAATTCTGGAGCTAGTTAATTGATATCTCAAGGCTGTAAGTTCATCAGGCAAAGGTCTGAACATCAATAAAGTCCGAATTCAGTTGGTGTGAAATTCCTACTAGTACTTATCTTCAAGGAAAAGTAATCATCAGAGACACTGAAAAAAAAGTATGCCAGTAACAGCTAGCTATGAAGAACCCACAGGCCTGCCACAAAATGCTTCTTGCTTGCTGGGCTGCACTCAAAGGGGATTTTAAATATTGAACGTCCTACCTTCTGCCAGTAGTGATCAATCCTGATTTATATGCCTAGACTGTTTCTGAGTACACCTGCGTGAACTGGCACTTCTGTGTGTTGCTGAGCCATCTTGATCTCTGATTTCCCGCATAGAATGGACAGTATATACAGAATACAGAATAACAAAGTTGGAAGGGGCCTTGGTCTTTTAGTCCAACCCCCTGCCCAAGCAGGATATCCTATACTATTCCAGATAAATGGCTGTCCAATCTCTTCCTAAAAACCTACAGTGATGGTGCAACCACAACTTCTGGAGGCAAGCCATTCCACTATTAATTGTTTTCACTATCAGTAAATTTCTCCTTAATTCTAATTTGGATTTCTCTTTGATAAGTTTTCATCCATTGCTTAGTGTCCTGCCTACAGGTGCTTTGGAGAATACGTTGTCACCCTCTTCTTTGTGATATGTATGGGGTAGCAAGGGCAAGTGTCTGCAAGGATGGCTTTGATGCTGCTTCTCCATTATTATTTGGGCTCCTTCCTTCATCTTGGTCCTGCACCGGATGCCTCTTTCTCAGTTCAGAGATATGTAAATTCAGATAGAACTTTTAGAAGCAGAGGACTTTTTACCCAAATCTATGGATGGCAACTGTAATCTAATCAGGGCTTAGTATCAGTCAAGACTAGGAATCCAATAAACAAAAAAGAGACAAGAGATGTGGAGATGAGTTCAAAGCTTGGCACAACAAGATAAACAAGACAGAGTTGAGAGTTGAAAAGTAATTCTCAGTATTTTCTCTAAGGAAATGAGACCAATAATTAAGCCAGGCTGAGCCACTCCCCCCCCCTCTCTCTCTCTTTCACACACACACACACATTACTTATTACAGCAATGTTTCTTAACTTGGCATTTTAATATATGGGAACTTCAACTCCCAGAATTCCCCAGCCAGTTACCATATTAGATTACCAAAGTTGAGAAACACTGCATTGGAATCTATTCACCTACCAGCCTGTTTCTTGGCCTGCGGAGCTTAGCCTCTGCTGTTGTGTCTTTAAAACACACTTCTAATTGGGACTGGGTAGGTGAATCTCAGAATCCTAGAAATCGTCACTGGGTTCAGGTAAGGGGTTCTGAAAGTTTGATTTATCTGCATCAGGAAGACTGGAGTTACTGGCTTCCATAATGCTAGAATCATCTCCTCCAGGACTATTATCCCTAGAAGCCCCTGTCTCCATTTCATCCCCTTCTTATCAGCAGGTCCAACATTCTCATCTGAGATGATTCTATAATCATTAGTTGCATCAGTACAGCTAATATATAGGCCAAGGAGAGAATGGTAGATTCAACAGCAGGACAAAGAAGTCATCAATGCTCTGGAAATTTGTATTCTGTGGGAATTAGAAAAAAAACTCTAAGGAGCTTCTTGCTTTAAAATTAATTTTGTAATTAGCATTAATAAGTTTCAGCATCAAAATCAACTCCCTTTTCCGCTGTGGCAGACAACAAATGCATTCCGTGCACTCTGGCAGATTGCTGTGAATCTGTCAACAGATTTTATTTTAAAAGGGAATTATAAATTTTTAAACCCATTACAAAACTGCATGAACTCTTCCTTTGTATAAGCATAAAGTGAGTTGGATTTATGCAATGCCACCAAGAATGCCAATATCAATAGGCATTAAGAGATTAGGTGCAAAAAAACCCTTATAAGTGCTATAATGAGATAGGGTGTCGATTTGTAAAGCAGTTGTGCTATTGGGAAGAAATCCAAGCAACTAGAGGGCTATTGTTATGCAGTGGAGAGTAAACACTACCTGTCTAGTAAGTATTTCTATTTATTAACAAGATGGTTGAGATTTGCAGTTTCTATTTACCTTCCTTACAGGTGCCTACCTACCTTTGAAATAAAACTGATCTAACCCACACAAAATCTACACCCTCTCAAGACTTGTAGTTCACATTTCTGAAGTGCGAATACATGAAGAACAAGTAACCTTTTTAATGCATTTAAACAAAAGAGAGTCAAAACACGTTTCCATGTATGGATTACAGCATAACATGGCAGCAAAACAAAATGAAAGAAGCCCACTTAACTACACATATTGTTATGGAAACAGTATCTCGTTAATCTATCAAAGTAGCAATATATTCACAGCAAGAGAAAAAGACTGAAAACACAAAGTCCTTTATTTTAAAGACAATCTTCATCAAAAACATGTCTGAGAGAAGAGTTCAACAGAGGAATGAAATCTCTTCTGTTTACATGCTACCATCCTGAACAGAATCCTGTCCCTCCAATGAATGCTTTAAAAAAAAAGATAGTTTTTAAATGATGCTTTAATGACATGTGCAATTTAGCCAATTGCACTCTCATTATCAATCTTATTCTGAGAAAGCAAAATTGTTGAAATAAGACTAAATACTTGCTCACTTTTTTAGGTAGAGCAACATCCCAAATAATACTAGGCCAAATATTTATTTGTTTTTTTTAATATTATCCAAGAGGATTTGATGAGAGAAAAGAATGCTTTTATAATTATTTTCAAAAGAAAATTAAAAATATGAAATTAAAATAAACTGGGGATGGTCTTGAAACTTATAACGGTTAATTTGTTGAAAAAACATGTGTATTCATATCCTGATTTTTGACACAGATGGGAAGACAGCAAGAATGATTTTCAAAGATTGAAAATATGGAGAGCTGTAGTGAATGATGGCATAAACTAGCTTTAGTTAGATTTTTCACCCACCTTCAATTACTTTTGTTAATTGTTTCTTTCCTGTCTTTTGTATAATAGCAATAGCACTTAGATTTATAAAGTGCTTCATAGTGCGTTGAAGCCCTCTATAAGCAGCTTACAGAGTCAGCATATTACCCCCAACAATCTGGGTCCTCGTTTTACCAACTTTGGAAAGATGGAAGCCTTAATCAACTTTGAGCTGGTCAGGATCGAACTCCAAGCAGTAAAGCAGAATTTGCTTGCAATACTGCATTCTAAACACAGCGCCACCAGAGCTCAATAATATTTCTTGACCCAAAAGATACAGTAATAGTGTAATGATTATTTATATGTATATTGTCTCTCCTGTGACCAGCAATCTTCTCTCCTATGACCAGCAATTGCCTTGGCTTTGAATATACCAATTGATGACCAAGGGAAGATATTATCAGAAAACTTCTCCTATGAGCCTTCATTTTTTTCAAATCAGGAAATCTGAGAGACAGGCAGGTTGCAAAACAATAGTAGGATGTTACTGGGGGAAAATAAGAAAAAGTAAACCAAACCATCAGCTTTAGCTATCCTGCAATAAGATAGTAAAACTCCAAAAAGACCTTCAAAAGAAATTCTAAAGTACACTGAGAATGCAGTAGAAAAACAGTAGCATTAGAAACCTTTCAGATAACTGACAGTTTTCTCTACAGTATTTGTCCCAAATGAACATTTCATAAAGGATTGTCAGAGTGCAACTCTGAAAAGACTCCTTGAAAATAATAAGGCAAAGAATGTCTCCAGGGAAATGCAAATGAAACAGTAACAAAATATCGCACTTTGATAATAGAGAAAGAGAGATAATGAGGATGAGGAACAAGAAGAAGAATGATAGTTGTCGGGCTGATGAGTCTATGTATGACAGTAAGGCAGGTTGCAGCCTATTTGGAAGCAAAAAGAAACTATAAAAATTGCACAGTGCTCCTGAAAATAGGGAGATGATACTTGTTATTTTTGTTAATGACAGATTGGATTTTGGTGTGCAGGGATGAAAATTATTCTTGTAGGAACCATATCTCACACCCAGTTAATGTGCGCCACAGTTAGAAACATCACTTATCTCCATCCAAGGGAATGTTTGTTTATGAGACAAAGGAGAGTGCTTGTCAAATATTGCTTGTCATGTGTTAAGCTTTCTTTCATGAAGACAAAAGCTGTGAGAGAATTGAATTAGATTATTATTCAATTATATACATTGCATTCCTGAAGGGACTTATAAAATGGGATAGTTTCAATGACCAACAACACAGCAGCTTAACACTTAGTGCTTTTCCCTGTTTTTAAACAGTGAAAAATCAGCTTCCCCTCTTGGAAATAATATCACAATTTGGTTCATTTTGTTTGTGGCCGGGCATACAGTGTGGCACACAACAGTAAAACAAAGCAAATGTGGCAACAACTGCACTTTAAAGAGAACGTAAACGAACAATTCTCATATACTACTCATGTAAAAAATAACTTATTATAATACATTGCCTCTGGAAAAGCAGGGCTTAGATTATTAACTAGCCCTAAGAGAAGAAATGTTTTATTCTTGTCATCGTGAGACTTGTATTGAGCCAAGCCAATTCAGTGGCATGGTACCAGTATTTTATCATTCTATTTTGATTGGTTGATTGATGATTGATTGATTGATTGGATTTTTTTAATTCCACCTTTATTACTTTATAAGTAACTCAAAGCAGCAAACGTAGCTTGTTCCTTCAGTTTTCCCCACAACAACAAACTCTAAAAGGTTTTTGGGGTTGAGAGCGTGTGACATGCCCAAAGTCATCCAGCTGGTTTTCATGGCTGTGATGGGACTAGAATTCACAGTCTTCTGGTGTCTAGGCTGGCACTTTTCTCATTTCTTTACAAAATATTAAATCAGCCTTTCCCGACCTTCTCAATGATTTATTTGGGATTTCTGGATTTACATTTTCTACCATATCTGGAAAGGCTCAGACCAAAGAAAGTTATTTTAGGTGCAATCCATCAAGTATATTTAATAACTTTTAAAGTTTGGAAACTTTCCTACTGCCTTTTGTTGTTTTGACATTTTAAATGTCAAGCTTTTTCCTTGTTGATGCCAGTTAGATTTAGCATGTGACACCTGCTTTATTATTTGATTTGATGCTATTATATAGTTTTATTTTTAATTTGCGATGCAAGTTGTGTTGGGGCTATGTGCGCTAAAGCAAGGAAAAATAACTATAAATATAATAACAGTTCAATGAATTAATAATGTAAGAACATTTCTGGGCATGCTTGAACCTAATAATACAGATTCTGTCTTTCTTTGACTCTTTATAAATGCTTTTTCTAAATTTAATTTGTAAGAATAAAACTCAATGTTGTATGAACCAGTGCAGCTTCTTTTCTCCCCACAAGTTCTAGACCAATTTGTTCCAAAGGTTCACCAAACCTCTAGAGATGGTTATGTGAAGAATACAAGGTCTGCAGGAATACAGGAATGCAGGAATATCCTTCCCTATTTTCTGAAATGAAGTAATTCATCATTGGAAGAGGTCAATTGGACCAAATGCCCGTGATTCTATTACTTTCCTCTTTCTTCTTCCCTATTACACCTGCTCAATTCTTTGCAAGAAACCTAAGACAGTACAAAATAATGTTAAAGTCAGGGCTTCTATGACTGCAGAACTATGGACAAGTTGAAATAAGTCAAATGAATGTAAGCATACAGCCCCAGACACACAGACACAATATTTTTAATGTTTTTAAACTGAGAAATGGAATGTTGTTTCTAGAAACTGTGACTTCATAATAAATAACTGTCTAGCTTTAAAATATTTTGAAACATATTATTTGCCTTTATTTCTATTTGCCTTTAGTATTTTCTTTATTTTATTACCCGCTATATGTATTTTTGTCTACAAGTGAAAGGATAAACAAAGTGAAGTGTAGCTGAACAAATCAATTTCCTACATCTATACACACCCAGGATCACTTGCTTCACCTTCAATCAACTTGTTCCTCTGAAGTTCCTCTGACTACAAACACAATTCTTATTGTAACTAAGTCCTTGAACTTCTTCATTTTGGAGATTTTCAAGTTTAGTTTTACTTCTATAAATAAACAGGTTAGTCATGTCAGAAGTCTAACTATATAGGAAGAATAGAAGTTTGCCTTGTACTTGGAAAATGTAGATATCTTTATAGAGAGATGGATTTTATGGACACAAACTCCAAAGAATGTTTATTCAGAGTTTCTCTCATGAAATTCACTTTTGTCTTTGTGATTATATGCCTCAAGTGGATTGTTGTCTCTTCTTGGCTCCATGATTGAAAAGGAAAATAAAAATGATTGCAAATTTTGAATTATGAATGTTCTTAACCCTGAAGCAAAACACCAGCAACATCTGCTGGTGTTTTCTGATGAACATAAAGAGGAGATCTGAGCAAGGAGAAAATAAGGTAAGAAAACTCAATTCTCACACATGCATACATGTAGAATAAGAAGTGACAGTGTTCTTTTGGGAGAAGGGGGAAGCAATCCCACTGTAAACATCCAAATGAGAGGTCTTCTAAACAACAGTTTGAGAGCTCCTTCAATAAAATGCTTAAAGGCACTAGATGCTGAATTCTAATCCTGTATAAAGCTAGATGGATAACTTCGGGTCACTTGCTCTCAGCTCTAGGAAGAGGCAATGTCAAATATCTTCCAAAATGTCACCCTACTGGAGAGAGAGGGCAAGAGTGAACTTCTGCTGATATTCTTAAAGCTCTCAATAAAATATTCTTTTAGAGTGTTTGGATCAGCTAGGAGATGAAAGTGCTACTTCTAAGGCAACCCATTCTTAACTCTTGGGGTGCTATTGCAAATAAATACTAAAAGATATGGTTTGCATACTTAAGCACTGCAGGTTGAGATGAAAGATCAGTGCAGGTTGTGTGAGTGCAAGATCAGTGCAGGTTGAGCAAAAACTCTGATTTGTAAATCCACAGTAGCCTATCTAATAAGACCTTTGCACTTTAAATGCTCAAGAAAGATCTTATTCTCCAATCTGCTCACATTGTGAATCGCTGTTGTATGGCAGTGAAATGTGATTAAGAATAAGAACTGTGAACTAGAAAAATGCATCTGAAGGTATTTTACAATTTCATTTTCAGGTTGCTCTTTTAAACACCTGAATAGTAATATGTAGTTGAGCTATACAGTACTTCAAATTCCGTTTGTAAACTCTGCTTTGGAATAGTTGAAGAATAAATTAAAGCAACTACATCTTTCCCATAAATTTGCAAAGAAGCTGTTATTCATCATGTGCTATCCTGAAAACATATACAGTTACTTTAATGAGCAATGAAGTGCTAAAATCATGGTTCCTACATTCCATAGCATCTCTTTTGAATCAAATCTGAAGCACTGCATATACTTAATATATAAAAACTGTTCTTCTTAATTTTAATTTAAAAAATCAATTATCTCTAGAATTTGAAACCATTATTTTGAGAAAATCCAACATTTAGATAAAAGGAACCTTATCTTTGGTTGTTATGACTAACTGCTTCTCATCTATTTGAAATTTATAGGGCTGCATTGAACAAATAGAAGGAGGGAAAGAAATATATGCAGGTAGTCCTTGACTTATGATCGCAATAGAGCCCAAAATTTATGTTGTTAAATGAGATATTTGTTGAGTTTTGCCCCATTTTACGATCTTTCTTGCCACAGTTGTTAAGTGAATCACTGTGGATAATAAATAAGTTAGTAACCTGATTGTTAAGTGAATCTGGCTTCCCAGTTGACTTGGCTTTTGGGACCTCAGAAGGTCCCAAAAGGGGATCAATCACATGATTTTGGGACACAGCAACGGTCATAAGTATGAACCAGTTGCCAAGCATCTGGTATTTGATCACATGATCATGGGAATGCTACAAAAGTCATAACTGTGAAAAACAGTCATAAGTCACTTTTTTTCATTGCCTTTGTAACTTTGAATGGTCACTAAGTTGAACTGTTATAACTCGAGGACAGCCTGTATATATACAATAATGGTAAGGTGGAATAAGTAAGCACAGCTTGGGACTACATGCCATTGATTCTGTCTATTTAGGTTACTTTTTTTCCCTTTTCATTCAGTCTGCTTTTCCGTTCTTAAGGAACTAGACATGTTTTCAACTGGAAGTTGGGCAGAGCTTTCTCAATGGTAGTGAATGCAAGTTAGTGGATATAATGCTTCACTTATGGAGCAGTACCTTCATTTATTGCTTGTCAGCTACTCTTCAGGAGACATTTGTTAGTTTTAGCCTCTAAACACAGGAGAAAATAAATGTATTTAGCTTTTCGGTTGACTACACAATAAAGTTAGTATCCTTCTAATAAGATTTCCAATTTCTTCATAGGAAGAATCTCATTATTATCCTGATGTCATGCATGCTCCCAATGGTATCTGATGGGTCTGTTTCCATATTTAAATTAAAAACAAGTGAATGTTTGTTATGTCTCCCATTTGAATAAATGAATTTGTACTAACACTGGATAAAAATGAAGTTTGGGGTGAGCATCAATCAATCTATTAATTATGCAATGAAGATTTATCTGCATAATACACTGGGCTATTTTAAGATGATTTGACTTGAGATGTAAATTACATGCAGAAAAGACTCCAATGCTGTGAAAAAGAAAATCAACATCTACACAATTTGTATGACACTTAAAGGTTAATAGAATAACTTCTCACATTGAGATCCTGTTATCAGCCTTTAATGAGGAGAAAGATGAATCCAATAACAATAAATTAAAGGGACGATGAATCTTTCATTCCAGTATTTTCATGAATCTTTTCATTCCAGTCTTCATACAAATTGTATATGTGGAGGAGAATAAAGGATACATACGTATTATTTTTAAGAACACAAAAATATTTTAAAAGTATAGCACAGGATAGTTTTCCTTGTTATACAAAACAGGTGTGGATTTTGGCTGTTGGCTCCCTGGTTCACAAGCAGTAAACAACCCTTGTTCCTATATTACTATTTTATTATAAAATGACTAATATTTTTATTGATAAAATGCAGGTACCAAATGCAACCTAACTTTTAACTGTCTATTTTAAAAATGAAAACAACTTAAAAACCCAGAACAAAAGACATTAACCTTATCAACATAATTATTTATATTCAGAGGGATCATAATCTAAAGCTGGGGTGTCAGATTGAAAGCCCGGGAGCTGGATCCGGCCCACTGGGTTCTTAGATCTGGCCCACGGGGCCGCCCTGGAAACAGAGAAGGATTGGACCACAGTGTCTCTGCCAGCGAAAACAGAGCTCAGGATGGCCATGCGGGCCCTCGCGAGCTCCGTTTTCACTGGCAGAGGGTTGCAGGAGGCCGGCCCAGCTGAAAAGGTAGCTTGGAAGGGCCGTGGATGGTCCCGCAAGTTCCATTTTTACTGGCAGAGGGTTGCAGGAGGCCGTCGCGGGCAAAAACAGAGTCAGGATCCCGTTTTCACTGGCAGAGCACTTGGGCCACCACGCGTAATGCTGGCTATGCCCAGCCTGGCCACGCCCACCCTGGCCCTCCAAGGTCAAACACAACCCAGATGCGGCCCTCAATGAAATTGAGTTTGACACCTCTGATCTAAAGGACTGAGAGATAGGTACTAGCCTTGCAGGATGCACAAGGTTAGCTAAAGCAAGAATCACCTGAAGAAACTAAATCTATGAGAGGAGTAACTGTGGGGACCTAAAAATATTTTAGCTTACTTTTGATGTCAGTTTGTATTAAATAACACAACTAAAACAGTACATTTAAATTAAACAAATGACCACAAGTCCAAACTTCTGAAAAAGCTTAAACGATAAGAATTGGATATATTAGGTCATCATCATTTGGCAAATTATACTAATTTGATTTTCCATAAGCTTTTTATGAATAAATTTGAAAGTTAAGAAGGTGACAGAGAAGCAGAGTGAGGAAGGATTTGAATTTAGTGCTTTCTGCTCTCTGCCCAATCTGTTATCAAGCCTACCCTGCTATTTTTTTATATTGTAACCAATTTGTAGGAAAGAGTAAGTGTCAATGATATTACTTAAGGGAATAATGAGAAAGTTTATATTGATTTTAATAAACCATTTAACCTTTGAAAGTCCCTTTAAAATATTGAGTGTTGTCAGTTAATTGCATAATCTCCTTGGTATTAATATGCCAGGTACTTTGATAAAAAGAGTAAAAAGGTCAATTTTACTCTCCCATCTAATTTTATGTTTTGATTAATATTTTATAACATTTTAAAAGCAACTTATTTAGCCATTTGTTTTTAAAACAACAATATCTTAGGAAAGTATTTCAGCTGGTTACAAGACTGGTTTCTCATACATCTACAAAAGCAACTAAATAATAAAGATCACATCAATAATAAAGCATCCAATATCATTCTGCATGAAAGGATTCTAAAAATGGTATCTTCAGAATTACCTTGCACTGATAAGCATTGCCTGATCTTTTTCATTAGTCCTTTCAAAGGAAGCTGTAATAACAAGACTAAAGGCCCAACAAAGCTGATGATTAAAAAAAAAAAAACCCTTCTTGCACAGTGCCAATTAATGTGTGTCATAGGATGAATGTTCCATTTTCAAGGCCATCTTGCTGGTATTGTTACGGCATCAAGGCCACACTGCGATAGATATTATAGTCTCAAGGCCATGCTGCTTATACATTACAATTGCAAAGCACAGTGCCATTTGAAGGTGATGACTGTGTGTTAGCAACATTTCCAGTCTTCATTTATGCATTTTCACGCTTCGGTCACTTCTATCCGACTTGTGCATTTACCGGAGACTTCCCTTTTAAAACAGCATTAAATCGGGGCTGCTTTAAAACAGCATGTAAACTACGCTACTTGTAAAATAAAGTTTAAAAATGCATTTGATATGCTTTGAGCAAAGAAGTGCTTTGGGACATTTGGGAGGTACAAAAACTATCAGACAACTACATTCAAACCATGTATGATTCCTATTGAAATTGTCCAATATCAAATTCTGCAATTCTTCCCACGTTGTTAAAACAACAACAACACATAATTATCCTATGGTCACAAAACAAATGACTTCCATATGCCATCATACCTACTTCAACAAAACATAGTAAGATAAACTTCAAACACCACAGTTTCTATGAAGTCTCTGATAGAATCACAGAGTTTTGGGGGTTCCAAGCTGTTGCTTGGGAACATCAGAGTGCCTATCAACTTCTCCCTTAAAGCCTACCAAGCTATTTGCCTCATATTTTATCTTTTTAAAACATTCCCATAAATATGTGCCTTTCTGCAGTCAAGATCATTATTCGCAGATATTCCTGTATGCCCAGAAAAATATAAAAAAATATACTGGGAGGGAGTAACCAGGGAGCATTCTGGAAAGTAAGGGAAAATTGGTAAATAGTACTCATTTCCTTTTGAGTAAACAAGATTTTTGGGATTGGCCATTCCCCCTATGGCAATGTTCAGATAAAAGTCCATCTTCCTTGGGAGCATTCTTATGAAAGCATCCCCAACATAATCATCAAAAGTCTAAGTGCACCTATTACAGGTGGTCCTTGACTTATGACCACAATTGAACCCAACATTTCTGCTGTTAAGTGAGACATTTGTTAAGTGAGTTTTGTCCCAAGTGACTGCAGTTGTTAAGTTAGCAACATGGTTGTAAAGTAAATCTGGCTTCTCCATTGACTTTGCTCATCAGAAGGTCACAAAAGGGGATCACCTGACCTCAGGACACTACAACTGTCATAAATATGAGTCAGATCACGTGACCATGGGGATGCTGCAACAGCCGTAAGATTGAAAAATGATCATAGGTGACTTTTTTTCAGTGCTGTTGTAACTTTGAACGCTCAATAAATGAACTTCTGTAAGTCAAGGACTGCCTGTATCTATAACGATTGAAGAATCCACAATACATATACTGATCCTTAGCCCAACTTAACATTGGAATCCTAACCCTTAACTATCCTTTCTTCGCCCACATTCTTCCGTTTTATTCTTTTTTTAAAGCTTAGAACCCGTAAACAAGGTATTTACCTTACTTGTTAAAATATTATGCAGTGACACATACCAGGTAGTGCTACATTACATTGTGCTAATGTTTCCTGCTTTCATTATTATATTTTAAAAAACTTTTATGTATAATTCCATGATATCCATTCTTAATTTTCTCAGTTTATAGATAGCAAAAAAAGAAGTATAGGCTCTTGTAAAGCCCTTTCACAATTAGGAAAGTTGTACCCTGTTGCCAAGGAACATAAATAGAAACATATGAATAGAAATCGCATTATGCAGTGTAGGGAAAGATTTGCATATACCAAACAGTTGGTGAATGCAAATAACATATTTCGTGATCATTTGGAAAATTATAGCAAACATTTCCTAGTGCATGGATTTAATGATCAATGTCATCTTCTTTTATGTTATCCAAGGAAAGTCAACAGTGTTATATCAAGAATAAACTTTCAGAGTAATACTGTGCTAATATATGGAATATAAAACTCTTGAAAATTCTTACAACTGCTCCAATGGCAGCTGCAGAATAGGCCTAAAGAGTACAATAACCAGTTCTTTATTTTCATTTTTAGCCTTTTTTCCGAGTTTGCATTATTTAGCTTTTTTAATGTATTCCGCCTTTTAGAATAATTTAGAATGGAATCATTATGTTTTGTTTCCAAATGGTATCATAAGTAGTTTTTGAAAACTCAATAAAAATTATAGTATTAAAAACGGGGAGGGGGCAAGGGGGCACTCCAGTGTAACCTTTGTGGTGTTTTTGATGGGAAAAAAAATCCTATTCAACATTTCATTGTAAAGATTACAGAAACATTTGCTCATCAAAAACAATATCTAGAAAAAATATTTTATAAATAACACTGGCATAGAGTTCTACAGAGGAATTATTGAGTCTGTCACCTGCACCTCTATAACTGTCTGGTTTGGCTTTGCAATCAAACAAAACAGACACAGACTTCAATGGATGATTAGAACTGCAGAAAAAAACATTGCTGCCAGCCTGCCTTCCATTGAGGACCTGTATACTACAAAAGAGGGCTGTGAAAATATCTACAATTCCCTCACATCTGAGGCATAAATTGTTTCAACTTTAACCCTCAAAATGACATTATAGAGCATTGCACACCATAACAACTAGACACAAGGACAGTTTTTTCCTGGCATGCCATCACTCTGCTAAACAACTAATTCCCACAACACTGTCAAACTATTTACTAAGACTGTATTACTATTATTCTTCTCATCCTTCCTATTCCCTATCTCCTTCTACTTAAGACTATAACCTTGTTGCTTGTATCTTTATGATTTATATTGTTTTATTTAGTTTCCTTGTATGATTTGATTGCTTATTTAGTATCCTATGACTATCACTGTGTTGTATCTTATGATCCTTGATGAATGTATTTTTATGCTTATGCATTGAAGACAAATTCCTTGTGTGTCCAATCACATTTGGCCTATAAAGCATTCTATTCTATTTTTCCTTTAAGACGTTTCACTTCTCTTCTTCTTCAGAACCAAAGAAGCTTTTTGGATGAGAAGCGAAATGTCTTCAAAGAAAAAACAGACCTTGGGGGGCGGGGTGTCTCTCTCTCGCCATGTGTGCTTCTGGTGGTATAGCTGGTTACTGATTGCTCCTGTATTCAAGGCCTGTATAAAAATACCTGTATGTATATATGCTTTTAGAGATAAAAACCACTATATGTAAATATAAACCTGTATGCTGTATTTGCTCCTGGGTTGTCTCACCTAGTCACACTGTGTGCACTCTGACAGAATTCAATTCAGCCCATAGACATACTATTCGAACCACATGCAGTTATACAGGATAAGTGAGACACAGCACTTGATAACACAAATAATACAAGTAACAAGCTTTTGACTCCAGAATAATCCTTAAACTGGTTAAAGAATTTCAATGTTAAACTATTTTACTGCTGCAATCTAAAATTAACCAGGCAGGGTCTGTTATTCTTCTTCTTTAAAATACTAAAATGCTCCCACTATTGCCATGTAATACATTCCATAAAGCTGGAGAAGACATTAAATGGGTGTGCCTGGGTATAACATATTTCTCAGCTTAAAAAATGATTTATACATTTTGTTATAATATGTACAACAAATGTACATGGACTGTACATGTTTATTTGGCAAGAAGCTACGACTGGCTGAGGCTCCTTCCACATCCTCATGTTCTGTAACCTACAGTTTACTAGTCACTGTGCAATGTTGCTGCTGCTATATGTATTTATAAATAAATTACAGTCTTCCTTTAGCAGGGTGGATATTGGAACATATGAGATCTCCACTGAGGAGACTCTCCAAAATATGAAAAATACATGTGGACATATTATGAATTGGGGTAGACTTTCAGAAACAGATTTCCTCATCTCTGCTTTTTAATCATTAATCACTGAGAGTCAGACAGTATATAAATGTAATGAATTATTATTATTATATACACAACAATGTGAAGTCACAGTTCCCAGTTCTGTAGCTGGGGTTGGGTTTCATATGCACTGAGTTCTTCCCCAAAAAAACCTAGGCATATGTCATAATACACCACATAATATATTGTATATGCATATCCAAGCAGTGTGGCAGATGGAAATTCTGTCAATCAATGCACAGATTTTTAAATACCATCTATTTTTTTTACATTGCACCCAGTGTGCCTATAATCATGGTAACTACCATGGCCAGTTTATTCCATAATCTTTTAATTTTCAGATCTTGATACTTTGTAATACCCAATTATTTGTCTTCAATTTTATTATCCCCAGGTATTGCCACATCAATTATCAATACTTTTTTTTCTTTTCAACCATAGTTAAATCAGGTGTGTTATGTTGTAAGACTTTAGTTTGACTTAGAAGATCTCACAATATTTTAATCTGCTCATTACATTAGCATGTTCCCATCAATTTTTCATTACTGGCACTTGATAATTTTTACAAATGTTCCAGTAAACATTTATTTTGGCGACTATGTTACATTGTTGTTTATAATCAGCTTGTGTGATCTTCTTGCATGAGCTGGGTCTATTATATTAAGGTTCATTAGATTGTCAGCCAGATGTTTAACCTGGATTTGGCATTTTTTTATCCACCTATCAAGTTCTTTCCAAGCTTAGCATTGCCACATATCAGAAAAGCATCAGTTAGGGATATCTACGTTAAGAGATCACTATGTATCACTTTATGACCTACAGATATACTCAAAACATATGGAAATATGTAATAGCAAAGAAAGGAGCTTAAACTGCTGTCATATCTATATATTGTATTTGCTTAATCGGTACTAAGGGTTTTCAACCAAACATTGAAATTTCCTCTGAACTTTTCTTTAAGATTGGAAATGTTTAATCCTGATGTCTCAAATAAAGAAATCCAAATTCAGATGAGAGGTGAATTTATTTCAAGCAGAATGTTAGACAAAGCATGTGTTATGACTAATTCAAAATTATAAACCTTGTTCACGTAGAAAGATTGGTAATTTCCTTTTGAGTCAATCAGGTTTTAGTTGGAAGTAGCCATGTGTGAGTGTGTCAATCTGTACAGTTGTTTATAGGCAGACTGGAGGCATAGTCACACACAGAGAGTCAAAGTAGCTACTATTCCACATATTGGAATAACTACAAAAATCAATTGGCTTCATATCTGGAGGACATCAGTTCAGCAAAGTTAAATTAATACATGAACATTATTAAGTCATAGTAATATAATTTGATTTTGGCTTTGCAATTTATAAACTGTTAGTTTCCCTTGGCATAGATTTGCACATTGCTCTAAGTAAAACCATTCACACTGAAAGCCAGTGTTTTTAGTAGGATTGAGACTTAGGAAACCCTCTGTAGTCCTACTTGATTATAGAGCTTATGGGGAGGTTTTGGGACTGTAACACAGCCTTAACACCACTTTACTCACATCGCTATTAAAGGGATAAAAATAAGAAAGCCCCCCTCCCCCTCCAATGTCTATTTCCTTGAGCTCTGAGAAGAAAAAAGGAATAGTTAGGTACGGTGAGTAAGGTTTAGTGTAAAATATCATCTAAATGCATACTAAGCTAAGGTAATCAAAAATAGATTGTCACTATATTTAAACAAGAAGAATAAACAATGATTTCCTAAATACGTGCTATTGAAACTGTTGCAGTTGAAGCCTACTTTGTTGCTGGGATAACTCTGGTCACAGAGAAGTCTTCTTTAATTTTCATGCTGAATTTCCCTGATTGGGAATAAGCCATTTTGTCATTGTCTACCACCCTTATCTTATAGATGTGTGTGCAAATTCCACTTTTACAGCCACAGTCAAACTGCTGAGATGCATTGGATCTTGTGTGCTGGCGTAGTCTTGCTCTAGCATAAACAGCAGAACATAACCATTTGAATCAACCAGGAAGATGCATCCTGCTAATAATAGATGCAGGTAGTAAAATAGGTAGTTGACTTAGTCATTTAGTGACCATTCAAAGCTACAATGACATTGAAAAAAAAATAGTTATGATCGGTCTTTGGCACTTACAACTGTTGCAACATCCCCATGGTCATGTGATCAAAATTAAGACACTTAACTTTAACTTTATGACAGTTGTAGTGTCCTGGGGTCATGTGAGCACCATTTATGATCTTAGGAGAAGATCTGCCCAGCTTCTGAAAAGCAAAGTCAACAGGGGAAGCTGAATTCACTCAATGCAATTTACTTAACAACTGTAGTGATTGGCCTAACACCAGTGGAAAAAAAGGTCATAAAATCAGGTGTTTAACAACCACAATGTTTAGCATGATTTGAGGAAGTAAGGCTATGTCTCTCTCCAGAGGCTAAATTTCTGGAAAAACTCTGCCTTTGCTAGAGATCAGTTGCTCTGAGACCTAAAATGGCATACAACTTCCCTGCCTTCTTGACTGACTTCTGGAGAACACTTTAAGTCAGGAAAAACATAGGCGATGATCTTCTTGTTGTCTTTTCCACACACACCTGTGCAGTTAACTCTGACCCTGGTCAGCTAAGTGCCTATATTTCTCTCCCTTCCCACGAGACATGGTTCCCTTCCTTGCTGTGCATGATGCAAGGCGAAGAATGGATGTCTTCTCACATGTCTGGAGGACATGAAAACTAAGAGGCAATGGGGTCAGCACAAGGATACTGGCATTGCCCTAAATAGCCCTTCATTTGCAAATTTAGAAGCCAGTTTATAAATCATCCTCAACACACCTACAGCGTATGGCATGATGTGATATGTCATGAAACAATGTGATCTGTCCTTGCTCAGCAACACTAGGTGCTGATAGACAATTTCAAGTCCCTGACAGTTCTTTGTGCTTAATTGTTTAATCCACATTTGAAATGGCCTTCAAATGCATAACATTTCTAGACTGAGGGTTGTTTAGAAAAGAATACATAAAACCACCTTGGGTTATGCTTTGGACTTTAATTGCTCAAATACTTATAGTTTTCTTACTCTACTCCTCTTTTTTTTAAAATGCATAATGGATTCATTGTATAGTGGTATCTATAGCACCCATGATACTTTTAGCTACTATCAGTTTTTAAATTACAAAGAAACCTGCTACAAGTGTTTAGACCACTTTATCTGACAAGTGCTGATATATCTCCTTTATTTTAGAAAACCCGTGTTGATACTAATTCTCTAAATAGCACATTATTTTAGAAATACATAGTAAAACTCAGATGGCTTTTTCTACAACAGGGCAATTTCTACCATTTTGAGTAATAAATATTGACAAACACTGTCAGTGCAACTGTTTAGCTGTTTTAAGAAAATACTAGTCTGGTCTTACCATTTTCAGTGTCTCTTTTCGTGTTTGGTGTATTCACCTATGTTTTATGTTCATTCTTAAATTAGGCTATTAGAAAGAACGTAGTAATCCACTGGCTAGAGTGCAAATATTTATAGTGTGTTCATCTATATTGGTTAATAATGTTTGGAGTCTTTTGTCAACTAATAAGAATCTCTATGTTATAATCTTCATGTTATATTCTTCACTACTCACTTCCTTCTTGATCTCTGGAACTATCATGCTGGAGAAAAACTTCAGATTACATGATTAACTTATAATGACTAGTGCAAAGGAAAGGATTGTCTCTGTACATATACGGTATTCTGGGCTAATATACAAATCATTTCTGTTTCTTATTTTGTCTCGCTATATACACTCCCTTGATGAAATTATATTAGGGAGTGGTTCTCTAACATACTTTGAGGCTGATGTGAAGTCCAAGCCCAACCATAAGGTAAATGATTGGTTGCATCCTCTTGGCCACCCACTTTGTTTGTGTAATATTAATGAAGAGGGTGAGAGCTGACATGTCTACATTTTTAAAAAGACCAGGGACCGCAAACTTTAACCTGAAGTGCTCCCATTGGTGAATAAGTTAGACACAACCAAACATATGGTATATGGAAGGAAGGAAGGAAGGAAGGAAGGAAGGAAGGAAGGAAGGAAGGAAGGAAGGAAGGAAGGAAGGAAGGAA
>JANHFL010008035.1:0-10377 GCA_032468155.1 Oxyrhabdium leporinum
AAGAGAAGAGAAGAGAAGAGAAGAGAAGAGAAGAGAAGAGAAGAGAAGAGAAGAGAAGAGAAGAGAAGAGAAGAGCATTCTTCAAAGGGGAAGATAAAAGGGTTGGTTCCAGATTATTACATTTTTTATTCTGTTTTGATAAAGTTGCACATAAGCATGCATTCACTTTTCCAGAAAGATGTAAAGAACATAGAATCATAGGGCTGGAAGGGACCTTGGAGGTCTTCTAGTCTAACCCCCTGCTCAGGCAGGAAACCCTATACCATCGTGGACAAATGGTTGTCCCATCTCTTCTTAAAAACCTCCCATGTTGGAGCACCCACAACTTCTGAAGGCAAGCTATTCCACTGGTTAGGAAATTCCTCCTTCCTTCTAGGTGGCTTCTCTCCTTGATTAGTTTCCACCCATTGCTTCTTGTCCTGGCCTCGGGTGCTTTGGAGAATAGCTTGACCCCCTCTTCTTTGGGGCAGCCCCTGAGATATCGGAAGACTGCTATCGTGTCACCCCCAGTCCTTCTTCTCATTAAACTAGCCATAACCAATTCCTGCAACTGTCCTTCATATATACCCTACCCTTTTTATGTATGTTGCATCTACACACACTTAAAAAGGTATAGCGCATGGTTTATGCAGTTGTGATTGCCATCCTGATTTTTTTTTCCCACCTCCCTCCAAAGATGTCCTTGATGCAGCAATATAAAAATACTTAAAATATAGTCATCAAAAAACAAAAGAAGGCAATACATGAAATGTATCCCTGGAGCCGTGAGGAAGACTTGTGTAAGTCCACAAAAGGCTACAAATTCTTGAATGTGCAGAAGAAATGAAATAGTTGTGAGGGAGCATCCAATTTTAGCCTATTTCCATTGAGCAAGCAGAAAAGATCCTTTGCATTGCATTGCATTGCTTGGAGGTGGGAGATACGTCTAATGTAATCTCCCTGCATAGATTACCTGTGACTAGGCAGGACAGGAGGGAAGGAAGCCAACCACCAGATTGTAAGAACACACCCGAATGGTCAGACGGAGAGACTCGTTGTTAGCTTCACACAGTCTGCAATGAAGAAGGACGCGCATTCGATTGTGCAGCTACTAAGATTGTTGGACGAGCAGGCACAAAAACAGCCAGGGAAGTGATTCAAGCCTGAGAAACATGCGTCTTGTCGGTCAACAGGAGGGCTGATTTATCACCAGCATATGGCGTCCTTAAGGAGCCGACGACTTGGCAGCCCAAGGAGCAACAATCACTGACCATCCACACACCAATCAACCAAGATAAACCTCGTAAACATGGCCCAAATAGCCCAAAGCATAAATTCTGGTAGAGAGAAGTTCCTTGAGGATGGGCTCCAGCAGGAGTCCAGAATCTCAGAAGACTAAACCTCTTGTTCTGATGACCCACCCAGACTGGATCCTGCAAAATGCAAATTCTGCATTTTGATCATTTTAATAGGAAAAAAAGCACACATGTGTCAGAAAGGTCATCAACCTTGACAAGCTCTTATTTCCTTTACAAGCACTAGATGGTAGCACAGGCTCAGCCTAATTTTCACGGCAAACCAAAAAAAAAAACAACAACCCATAGAACTACCACAATGCTCCTCAAAATCCTGACACAAATCCAAAAGAGGTTCCCCCCCCTCCCCCGCCCCGTTTGCAATTTCAGCACAAGGGTTTGGAGACATAAAACTTTATGTTTGCCTCTTCTCAAATTAATTACCAGCAGGGATAATTAATTATCCTGGGGAACAGGGAGGGAGGGGGACAAGACGTGTGTTGCAACAATATAATGTGAACTCCGCTCGTCTTGTTTGCATTGCAGCATGGCACAGAAATATTCAGGTTCTCGCAGAGTTTGCATCAGGCTGGAGATCATTCTGACCAAAGTTTGGCCTGTTGAAGGCACCGTTGTTGGGAAATCAGTGGTAGGTTCTCGTAGTAGTGATCCCACCAGAGCCGGAGGGAAACAAACACCGCATTAAAAAATATTTTGGGGGGGACTTTGATTGGGCCTGTTTCCTATACCAGGTAAAGCTTAGATCCTGCCAAGTTTGGTACAGTCCAAGAACTCAGTTTAGTCAACTGAAATTACGAAAAGGTCCCGGCCATTGTTGATATCCACTCTCTTGCCGTGTAACGTGTGAGTAACGTGTAAAGGGGCTTCTTTGAATGGGTTTTCATGGCTTTTGATGGAGGCTGGTCCAGTTCAACGTTATTGTAAAAGACTCGTCTGTTTATCCCAAAGGTGCTTCTTCAAAAGTCAAGTGGACTTTGTTTTTCCCTGAAGATCTTTCGCTTCTCATCCAAGAAGCTTCTTCGCTTCTGAACGAATGGTGGAGGATGGAAGGATTTATATTCCTTTGCAGTCATCTGGTCATTTGCACTCTTTCTAAGCATCGTTGAGGACACGTGGAGGTTGATCTGTGCCCTCGGGGTCCCTTGAATAGTGCAAATGGTTGTGGAACCTGCTTGGAACTGCTGAAAGGACTAGGCTGCAAACAGGAGACAGGTGGTTTGAAAGAGGGGTCCAAGAGGCCGTCTACATGAAAACTGAACAGCCCTCTCAACAGAGGGGGAGGGATATGACACCCTCTGTCTCATGTTTACAACACAGTTCTCCTCCGAGAAGCTTTTTCCAGTTCTGCCTGAATGGTAGAGGATTCCACCAGAACTGAAGGACACAAGAAGCTTCTCAGAGGAGAAGTGAAACCTCTTCAAAGAAAAACAAAGAAAGTCCAGCGGCCTCTTGAAAAAGCACCCTTGGGACAACCAGGACCTGGAGGACTGAGAGCCTCCATAGACATCCATGGCCTACTGGTGCCAAATTAAAACCAGCCTGTTTTGTCTGCCCCTTTTCTAGCTGGGGGGCAAAGGAGTCATGAGTGCCACAGGTACACTGAGCTCTCAGAGAACAATCCACAAACCTGAGTGCCACATTTCAGATTTTTATTATTATTATTATTTTATTACAGGACGATGGATTTGATTTATCCTTGGAAAGTGTCCAGAGAAAAATTGAAATGGTGCTAGTTTGTTCCTCTCGCTTCCCTCTTCTCCCGCTCTTATTTTAAAGTTTGGAGAGACACCCTAACTTTCTCCTTGTGATACTCTAAAGACCTGGCACCCAGCAGTGTTGGCTGCCCAAATTGCTCTGTTTGCACCTCCTTCACTGTACTTTGGTCTCCTGAAAAAATGTGTGGCCTGTGAGTTACCCATGTCTGGGGCAGGGAAGGGAGTCTTCTGAGCGGTCCTCAGAAAAGATTGTCTTTAATTCAACGGGACTGAAAGTGTATCAAGGAGCACCCTTCTTCTTTTTTGAATAGAATGAATGAGCTGGAAGGGCCCTTGGAGGTCTCCTAGTCCAGCCCCCTGCTCAAGCAGGAGGACTTATACTATTTCAGATAAGTGACTGTCCAGTGTCTTCTTAAAAACATCTAATGATGAAGCACCCACAACTTCTGAAGGCAAAGCTGTTCCACTGGTTAATTGTCTTCACCATCAGTAAGAGGTTTCTCCTCAATTCCAGGTTGCTTCTCTCTTTGATAATTTGACACACACACACCCCATTCTTTGTGGCAGCCCCTCAAGTACTGGACTACTGCTATCATGTCACCCCTAATTCTTTTCTTTAGTTAGTTTTTTAATAGGGGACTTTTCGGAATTTCCTTTTTGAAATGTGATGGGATTCCAAATGTGGACAGGAGGAGAGGGCGAAGGGAGGTTGCGAGGTATGCCCTTTCCTCTCGGCTCTGATGCCAAGTTCTGCATTGGGTTGGATCCAGAACCTTTTCCTTCTTCCCGAGCCTGGCAGGCCCCCCTCGCTCTCCTTGCCAAGCACATGTCCTTGCCTGTTAGGGTCCCAATTACATGCTGCTAATGGGCCTGACGCACAAACAGCCGGCAGGAAATATCGGGTGGCAGTTCTGGGGTGCATGGTGAGAGGGTGGTTGTGGGGGGGTGGGGTGGCCCTGCTGGACAAGAGCCCCTGAAACGAAGCCGTGCCGTCCCAAGGTCAGAGGGCGCCTCGCACGGACCGAGCGGTCTGGGCGGAGAAGCAGAGCTTGGCAAAGTCAGCTGGGGGGGGGGGCTCTTGGGAAGCCAGTCAACGGAGAGGATCATCGGGCCGCTCTCAAAAAGAGCGAGACCTCGCCCCGCTTGCTATGGCCAGGGAATGGCCAGGCTGTCCTGGGATTCCCCCCCCCCCACTTTCTCTTCCTCCATGTAGGGGAAATTGCAGAAATAATTGGGGGATGTGGGGAGGAGAGGGAGAGAGAGGAGAATCTCCAGGGATTTTTCAAATTCTTTCAGGGTCTCTCTCTCTCTCGATCTCTCTCATTCAATTTCTCTCCCTTTCAATCTCTCCCTCTTTCTGTTTGTTTCTCCCTTTCTCTCGCTCTGTTTTTCTCTCTCAATCTCTTTCAACTTCTCTCTCAATTCTTCTGCCTCGATTTCTCTTTCAATTTCTCCCTCGATCGCTCTCTATTTCAATCTCTCCCTCTTTCTGTTAGTTTCTCCCTTTCTCTGTTTTTCTCTCGATTTCTCTCTCTCTCTCTCTCTCTCTCTCTCTCTCTCTCTCTCTCTCTCTCTCTCTCTCTCTCTCTCTCTCTCTCTCTCTTTCTTTCCCCTAAGAGGTAAGAATAACATCTTCCTTCCCTTTCCGAGTGTTCTTATGACAAGCAAAAGCTCACCCTGGGAACTGCCTTGAGATCGTTGTAGAAACAACGCAAACAGAGAAGGGAGAATAAACTCTTCTCCCCCTTCTATATTGTACCCCACCCCTTCCAATTCCACAAACTCTGGGGCAATGCCTGTCCTGGAGTTAGGAATCTTCCATAGTAACTTCAGAAATCCCTAGAAGAGAAATCCCAGGCCATCCAAGTCTTCGCTTCCAGACTGAGCAGCTTTGCATGTAGAGAATGGCGCCAAGGGGGACAGGCACCCAGAGTTGGGAGAGCAGGATGTGGTCAAGATTGTGGCTATGGCTGCCTTAGCAACTGGACTTCCCCTGGGGCACTTTCCATGCTCATACCAGAAGGAATGACCAACATAGCTTGCGGTTCAGGATTGGCCTTCGGTCAGTGGCGGAGCAGTTGGCTAGCATTGTGTCTGGACACAAGGAAAGGCTTGCCAAAATACCACACAACTGCAGGTAGACTCCTCTCGGCAAAGGCCAGCCCAACCAGGGAGACCCACCTCACGTAAATCAGGCCTGTTTCATTGTCTGTGAACGTTTCTTATCTGGGATTTACTGCTTTAGAAAACCCTAGTAAGACCACACCTGCAATATTGCAACCGATTTTAGCCACCACACTAGACACACAAAAAAGAGGTTGAGTCCTTGGGAAAAGTACAAAGAAGAGCAACTAAGATGAATTTATGAAGACCGGCTGCAGGATTTGGGTTTAGCTAGTCTAGAGAAAAGAAGAATTAGGGGTGACATGAGAGCAGGATTCCGGTATTTGAGGGGCTGCCGCAAAGAAGAGAGGGGGTCAACCTATTTTCCAAAGCACCACAGGGCAGGACAAGAAATGATGGATGGAAACTAATCACAGAGAGAAGCAACCTGGAATTAAGGAGAAACTTCCTGACAGTGAGGACAATTAACCAGTGGAACAGAAGTTGCCTTCAGACATTGTGGGAGCTCCATCACTGGAGGCTTTAAGAAGAGACTGGACGGTCACTTGTCTGAAATGGTATAAGTTCTCCTGCTTGAGCAGGGGGTTGGACTAGAAGACCTCCAAGGTCCCTGCTATGCTAAGCGATGCTATGCGATGCTATGCTATTCTTACTTGTCTGAAGCGGTATACAGTCTCCTACTTGTGCAGGGGGTTGGACTAGAAGGCCTCCAAGGTCCCTTCCAGTTCTTTTATTCTGTTAATCCTTGCTCCAACCCCTTCCAGGCCTCCCTTGAAGGGAAGTAAACCCCCCTTCCATCCATTTGCCACCTCCCTGGAGCAGAGGCAGAGGGGAGCACTCCTGGGTCTCCTGCCAACCCTGCCAAATCGTGCAGGGCAACCCTTGCCAATTCCATGCGGAAGATCCGTCCCCACATGCTCACCAAACCCCTGGCCGTTTGCAGGGCCCGACTTCCACCTGGCCTTGGAAGAACAGCTTCCTTTAGTCCCTTAATCTCCGGTTGGATGGAAGGCAGCTTGTCAGATGCAAAGTAGAATTTAAAAGGGGAGGGGGGGGGGAGAGCAGCAACAGCTGCGCTCGAGCGTTTCCAGAAGATGAACTCATGGACAACTGTTGAAAATAATTTTATCTTCCTGGCAGTTTAAGTCGGGCCACAGGGGAATGGTTGATAAAGACAAGAGCGCTGCTCCGAATGGAAGTTGCAGGGCTGAAAGGACGGGAACGAGGAACTCTGGCCCAGGAGGGAGACCTCACCATCAACCGTTTGGACTCCAGACTGTCTAGGGCACCGTGGAGGGGGTTTTCTCCAGGGACCCAGGAAACGGGTGGTTGTTTTTCCTCACATTCTATTTTGAATAGAATAGAATAGAATAGAATAGAATAGAATAGAATAGAATAGAATAGAATAGAATAGAATAGAATAGAGGAATGGAATCCTTTATTTGGCCAAGTGCGATTAGATACACAAGGAATTTGTCTTCGGTGCATATGATCTCAGTGTACATAAAAAATAAATAAATCATCATCATCAAGAATCATAAGATCTAGCCAGTTTAACTCTGAGAATGACCGGAGAAAGGAATGATCCAAGGCACCTTCTTGTGGCCTGAGCCTGACCATTAGTGATCCCTCTACCAAACCACCTGGTTTTGATCTTCATCACTCAGTCTGCACAAAATTAAACAGAATTAGGGTGATACTGGAAGAAGTGTCTCTGCCCTTTATCAATGGGAATGGAAAGATTCCCCTTGTTGCGATGGTGATGTTGATATGCAAACTATTAAACATATTGTGCAAGATTGCCCCACAATGTGCGTTCTCTGGTTCCCTAGAAAATCTGTAGGAAGCAACATCAAAGATGATAACCTGGATAGCTGAATTGTACTTCCAGTTATGAAGCCCCGTAGATGTCTTTGTATATAATTGTGGGGATTGTATGTATATGTTTACTTCTCTTCTGTCATGTTCTCATCATACACTAAATAAACAAATCATGGGAATTGTGACGAAGAGATCAGAGGTCTATTGCCCTTAAATGATATCACTTCTCCCATATTCATTCAATTATGAGCATTTTCTTTTTAAATAATGAGCAGGAGGTTTATCTCAGTAAGCGTTGCCCAATAAAGCCATCAAGGGAGTGTTGCTTCCCTCTCTGTGACCTATTGAGAAGCAGAAATATAGACATTATCTGAGGGTTGATTATCCTCAAAATTTCCTTTTCAACAGAGAGTTATTTCCAGTCCAAATGTATCTAGCTTTGCCTCCAACCCAATGGATTGTGTTAAAGAGCCATCTGCTATCAGAAATTTTGCATCCATGAAAGTACTCACCAACCACACTCATAATAAAGGAGAATGGTTTAGATAAAAAGAGGCTGGGAATTAGCTCTACATGCTCTGACTTTTAGCTCTCAAAAAGACGTCTATTTTTGTCAATAGTATTTCAAAGGTCTGTATTAGAGGGGAGGAATCTTAGCTACTTTACTGCTGTTCAAATCAGTGGGAACCACACAACCCAAAACGAATGCAATGCTTTAAAGAGAAACAACCAATACTTATTGTTCATATACAGTGGACATTTTTTTTCAGACCTCCATTTTTACCATTGTTTAGTTCCCACGGGTGGGTTATTAGTGAGTTTTATGACTTTAATCACTTGCCAAATTTGACATCCCTTTCACACCTCTGCTGTTCTGAAAATAATGTTCTGAGGAACTCGATGCTGGATGCAAAGCTGATGGGGACTGGCAAAGCTGCCCTAACTTGGGACCCTCCCCAAATCTGGGACCCTCTGAATTTGCTGAATGTCAACTCCCAGAATTCTGAGATAGGCTGGACATTGACTGTGATGGTTGGGAATACCCGGAGCTGAAATCAGATCAGTCGAAAGGAGCACCAGCTATGGAAGGCGTCTTTACATCATATCACTGAAGGGTTCTTCTGTTAATTTGTTTATTTAATAAATGTATTGGCTGCCCATCTTGCCACAGGGTAACTCTAGGCAGAGTACAATGTTAAAAAGAGGGGTCCTTGGTGCTCTCTGAGCTTGGTTGTTTTCTTGCAGATGTTTCATTACACAAACTAGGTAACATCCTCAATACTAGTTTTAGAACTCATGGTGTTACCTATTTTGGCTAATGACAACCCGGAGCTACAAATCTTCTCCTTTAATGTTAAAAAGGATACAAATACAAAACCTTGAGGGGGAGAGGAAGTAGGATGAGCAGTGGGGAGGTGGAATCTGTTATTCACAGATATTAATGGGAAGCCCCCTTGGAACCACAAGCCAACCTGGAAGGTCAGAAGAATTGGAGTCAACCTCACTCTGGGGGATAATATGTTTATCGTCTCTATTCTATTTCTCCTTTCTGTCATATCATTTTTTTTATTCTAAGCTTAGGGGAAAGGCAGTATGGGTAATCCTCAACTTACAACCATTTGTTTAGTCACCGTTTATAGTTACCATGGCACCAAAGAATGTGACTTGTGACTGATCCACACACCTAGGATCGTCGCAACATCCCCATGGTTACATGATCAAAATTTCAGCGCTTGGCAACCAGCATGTATTTACAAAGGTTGAAGTGTTCCAGATCATGTGATCCCCCTTTGCGACTTTCCCAGCCAGATTCCAACAAGTCAATGACAAAGCCAGATTCACTCAACGACCATGTGAATTCACTTAAAGAATGCCATGATTCACTTAACAACCAAGGCAAAAAAAAGGTTGCAAAATCAGGTGCAACTCATTTAATAACTCCCTTTCTTAACCACATAAATTCTGGTTCCAATTGTGGTAATAAGCAAGGGCCTAAAGACCTGGCTCGGCCAGTTGGCCTGGGGCCCCAATGGAGGTGGTTGATTGAGAGATCCCATGTCCCCCCATTCTGCCCCCGCTCTCATCACACATCCTTGCTTTTAATTTTTGGTTTTAATTTATTCAGGTTTTAATTATGTGTTTTTATGCCTGTTAGCCATCCAGAGTTACCTTATGGGAAGATGGGCAGCCAATAAATTTTATAAATGAACAAACAATAAAGGACTACCTATATGATGACGATCATCATCATCTATTCTGGAATTGTTTTCTTACTGTATTGCCGTATGCATACATCACAAGTGTCAAACTCGCCGTGTCACATTGTCGTCATGTGACTTTTAAGGTGTTTTCCCATTCGCGAAACTGGGATGGGCGTGGCCTGCACAGACGCATCTGGTCCATGTGCCACCAGGTTGACACCCCTGCTATACATCAAGAAGAAACCTGGTTAAGGAAAAGCACAGCTTTTTCTTCTAAAAAAATATCACCAGTCCTCCAATGAAATCTTTAGATATCATCAGGATTCAACATTTGGAGAACTTCAAACTATTTTTATCAATGCTGCAATGTATTAAATCTGGATTAGCTTTTGTGGTTTTCCACCTATTATTTGTATATTCTTTACTGCTTCCCTACAGTTTATTTCTCCACCTGACACTAGTTGCAAACTACAAACCAATTACTTTAGAGCAGTTAGTGGAATAAACCTTTCTATTCTCTAAAAATGAATTGTAGAGGGTGACCTTTTGATTTTAAATGTAAACCTATGAATAAACCTTTCAAATCCTGTGATATAAGGCATTCATTTCAGAAAACCTAAAATCTGTAGTGATGGTGTTATGCTGTTTATATTATCACAGTATTCTTATTAAAACAAGCATCATATTCAAACAAAATACAAGTACATTTTTTATTGGTTTTCTAAATAAGCTTTCAATAAGATGGTTAAAATTTGATCATAAACTTGGAGAAAGTTCTGTTTTATTTTTGGCTATGCACTGTTCGTGCAAGTTTCAAGTGACTGATTGTCCAAAGAAAGACAATTCATTGTTCAGTTTCTTGGACACAAAGGTGCCATTGTCTTCAGTCTTATTCTCTTCTCATTCTAAAATATCCTATTATTTATTTTAAAGAAAACATAAATGACCATAACAATAAAATCTAGCTACTCTATAATCATGTATTTTATACCAAGCCAAATTCCTTTCTCCACCATATGAGCTTCTTATCATCTGAATAGTTGTTAAACATAATGGCTTGTTTGTATCGTCCAAAATTGTTTCAGAAAGTTATTTCATATTTAATATTTTAACTAATTCTCTGCTGGGATTTACAAATGTTTTAATTTATTTATTTATTTATTTTTTACATTTATATACCGCCCCATTCCGAAGACTCGGGGCGGTTTACAACTTATAAGC
>JANHFL010008036.1:0-13593 GCA_032468155.1 Oxyrhabdium leporinum
ACAAAATCACCCCCCAACTCCCACCCACCCTGCCCCAACCACAGCAGATCACACAAGCCATTTAATTGGCCCCATCCCACTCTGGGTTTCCCAGGCTCGTTGGCAGAAGCAGGTCTTCAGTGCCTTCTGGAAGAGTATTAGAGTGGAGGCCATTCTAATCTCTGGGGCAATGATGTTCCAGAGAGAGGGAGCCATCACAGAGAAGGCCCTTCTTCTGGGTCCCAGCAGGTGTATCTCTCTCGGGGATGGGACCCACAACATTCCTTGCCTCCCCACTCTGATGGGTCAGGTAGATGTGACCAGCAAGAGATGGTCCCTCAGATAACCTGGTCCCAAGCCATGAAAGGCTTTAAAGGTGACAACCAGCACCCAGAAGCAAATCAGCAACCAATGCAGCTCCAGCAGGAGAGGTGATACATGTGCACACCAGGGTCTGCACAAAACCATGCAGGCCTCTGCATTTTGCGCCAACTGGAACTTCTGGATGCTCTTCAAGGGCAGCCCGATGTAGAGAATGTTGCAATAGTCAAGACGGGAAGTGACTAGGGTATGAGTGACTGTGATTAGGGACTGTTGGTCCAGGAAAGGGCGTAACTGGTGCACAACTCACAGTTGCACAAAGGTCCTCCTGGCCACAACTGCCACCTGTTCTTTGAACAGGAGTTGTGAGTCCAGGAAAACACCTAGGTTATGCAGAGGGTCTGTTTGGGGTAGTGCCACCCCATCCAAGACCAAAGGCGGCAATTCTCCCTGAGCCAACAAACCCCAAACCCAGAGCCGCTTGGTCTTGCAAGGATTTAGTTTCAACCTGTTACTCCCCATCCAGCCCCTAACAGCCTCCAGGCAATGCGAGAGGGAGGACACAGCATCACTTAACTCACCACAGGCCGAGACATACAGCCGAGTATCATCAGCATATTGGTGATACCTCAATCCATGGTGATGGATGATCTCACCCAGTGGCTTCTTATAAATGTTGAACAGGAGCAGAGAGAGTACTGAGCCCTGCGGAACCCCGTAATAGGAGCTCTTCCCTCCTATCAACACTGACTAAGAGTGGCCACAGAGGAAGGAAGTGAACCAGGACACCACAAGGGCCTCCCACTCCCATCCCCTGAAGCTGCCCCAGGAGAATCCCATGGTCTATGGTGTCAAAAGCCGCTGAGAGGTCAAGTAGAGCAAGGATGGATGTACTATCCCCATCCCGCTCCCACCAGAGATGATCCAAAAGTACGACCAATGCAGTTTCTGTCCCAAATCCAGGCCTGAATCCTAACTGGTAGGGGTTGAGATAATCCATTTCATCCAGAAATCTCTGGAACTGCCACAGAACCACAGAACCACCTTCTCAGCAACCTTCCTTTTCCCATATATAAAATCCATAATGAATAAATTTATCTTTTAAAATACTTAAAATTATTATAATAAATAGAAAGGATACTTCTTATTTTTAAGATTAGCATACTGTCAATGTATCAACAATAATAAAAATGGAAATAAGCACAAAGGAATTTAATGCTACCATGATGTTAGCAGAAAAGAAAATACATCAATGACATCATAAAGAGAAGGATATGCAAATTTGTAAGTTTTCATATTCTCAGTAATTCCCCTTCCAGTGACAAAAGTCCTTTGAATAGTCATCAGTTTGAAATATGAATGCCAACAGACTATGGAACATGACAAATGACACCATTTCCATTAGTGACTTGTTTTTCTGACAGTGGTGCCTTACGATTAATGCACCCAAACTCTTCATTGATATTAATCCAAATGTGTTACCTTCTAAATCTTATTAGTCCTCCTTGTCTAAAAATATTCAATAACTTTAACAGAGTTCATAATGAAGCCTGTTTATATCTTAAGTAAGACAATTCTGATTTAAAGCAAAACTATGAGAAATAATAGTAAAAAATGTATTAAACTTCATTTGCTTCATCCAGACATTCTGTTATAACACTGGAAGCTGAACTTTCAGACATTTTATATAAAAATTAGGAATACGCAAATGTTCTTTTAAATTATATAGTTGGCATTCATATGACATATGTATGTATATTTTTTTGCACAAAATGGTTTTGCCATTAGTTAAACATGTATGGGACTGAAACCATCAGTTGAACATGATATTACAGTGCTATAATTCTGTGGTGCTGCTACACTATATACAGTCACTCAGATGTTCAAAATTACCCAATGAGCAAATTTAGGCTTCAGCTATGCCTGTAAAGATTATTGACAAAATAATGTATGTTTACAGTAGTTTGAAGACTATATCAAGTTAGGTCAAAAGACACATGTAGAATTATGAAACAAATTTAAGTTCTATCCTGAACTATCTCTCTTCATTCTCCCAATAAATCCCCAAAAGGAGAAACAGAAAAATAATAAAATAAAATAATTGAGAACAAATGAATCTTGAGAACACGTGTTAACATACAGACACAGACACACACAAACACACCAAATGAAATCTGCTTTCCCCCCCCATTTCTAAGCTAAATGTACTCATCCGTCTTCAGGGAAAAAAATGTGTGATGGGGATCGTTGTGTATATCTTTTATCAATAAAAATGCGGTTTAGTTTCAGATATTCCCAAACATTTGTAGTATAAGCAGGGAAAACATCCCTGTTCAATTCTCCTGCAGTTTTGCATTCTGTTTTAGAATTTTGAAAGTCCTTTTAGAGATTGCCATTGTTGTACATGTATATTTTTGGTATATAATTTTGCCAATATTGTAATTTTTAGGCGAAAGGGAAGTAATACAATAGTTTTATGTGCATTCAGCCTGATGGCTTTGATAATATTACAATCATACTTTAGTTAGGATCAGTGAGCAAGAAAAACAGTGAGCAAGATTTAAGATTTTTGCAGCTCTATATTAAGAAATTGGTTTATATGTTAAAATCAGATGAATCTTCTTCAAGAAACCTGAAGAATTGGTATATCAAAGTCAACTATGAAAATAGAGTAATTTTCTTAGTCCTGTGCTAAGTCCGGAAGATGATAATGACACGAAGCGGAGATATTCAACAGAAATCTACAATAAATATTACTAATAATGCTCCCATATAAAACCAAGTTTCATTCATGGTTTTCAAAACTCAGATTGCTATGCTTTAACAAGAAAATAAAGCATATCTCACCTCCAAAATAATAGGTGTCTCCTGAAAATATATGCATAGGTACTAACATATGAGATGTTGACATTGCTTCATTATCTACCATTAAGGTTACACGATTCTTTTTAGTTGACAAATATATAGAATGCCACTGCCCGTTATGTAATCCAGTACCTATAAGGGGGGAAAATGTCAAGAAATATTAAAATCAAGGGAATTTATTAATATAATATCTGATAAGCACTTAATAATCTTTAGCACTTCTGAGAAAATGAAAATGACACTTTAATTCCAGCTTGTGCAAATTATCGTATATTTGCTTTTGTTCTCTCTTTACTAACTTCCTGCCCTTATAATACCAAGGGATAGACTATAGTATTTAAATGCAAGATTCCCAATTATCACAAGCAGATATTTCTAATACTTTGATGTAATTTGTAATGTCTTTTACCATGACCTCCAGTCAAATGCCTATTCAGGTTTGTGTGTATGATAAATTAGTGTGTGTGTGTGGGTGTTAAATTAGTAACACAATTGTTAAGTGAATCTGGCTCCCCCATTGATTTTGCTCCTCAGAAGGTTGAAAAAGGTGATCATATGATGCTCTAACTGTCATAAATTGAGTCAGTTGCAAAGCATCCAAATTTTGATGACATGACTGTGGGAATGTTGCCATAGTCGTGTGAAAAAAGGTCATAAGTCACCCTTTTCAGTGCCGTTGTAACTTTGAATGGTCACTAAATGAACTGCTGTAAGTCAAGGACTACCTGTACCAAGCTTTGATGGAGTGATTTGATGGTGACTCAGTTGAATCATGTCTCGAAGCCGGCCCACAAAATGATGCAACAGTCTGGATAATACCAACCCTAGTTGTAACCCGTATCCTAATTTTTTATCTCAAAATTTCAATCTTTCTAAACAACTGCTGAACAAAAGAAATTGCATCAGGAGCATTATATAAAGACCCTTCTGCAATAGGAAGTCTTGGTTTATTGTCAGTTAATCATTCATAAATTAATATGTGCCATTGTTCTCTGTTTTATGTGGGAAACAAAAAAAAAAAATCTTTATATATCTGGTAATGAAGTCTCAGAGCTGTGCTCAAAGTAATATGCTCCAATTTAATTATCACATATTGTCTGTGTGAAAGCCAGGTCATAAGTCTGCCTGTAGGGGAAGAAACCTGTCCAACCATTCATAATTTAATTACTCAATCTCTACTTGCAGACTTGATTTGCTCCAATGGCTAAAATAAACACTTCAAACTTACTAGTAACAGAAAAAAAAGTTCACAGTGTGCTGTTGTTAGATAACTTTCTGCTGAGGAAGCAAGAACCTTTTTTTTTCAAAGAAAAAAAGACACATGATATTTTATAGCTGCATAAGCAAATGAAAACTTTCATTTATAACTCCTCGGGAATTTTGTCTTAGTCACATTGTACAGTGAGATAAATTCTATTCTAACATAGTTTTGGACTTTTCATTGTGTGAAGTGTCGGGTTGTGGACAAATATTTTACAGAAAGTTTGATTTGTGCCTGCTGTTTAGTAGTCTGTCAGAAATGCATGTCAGGAAGTCAGTTAGACATTACAGGGCATGGTAGAAACCACTTAAAACACTACAATTGTGTCATTAACATGCATATAATTGGGCTGTGATTTAAACTGCTTTAGGGGAAGCCAGATATATCACAGTAAATGGCACATTAGTGACATTCTTGCTTTAGAATTAACATTTTCTGATGGTGAGCCTAGGAAAGCCACATATTGATATACTTTCTGCATTATTTAATCTGAGTTGGGGAGTGTTAGCGTACATTACAATTGGTTGTGCTGCTACTAAACCCAACGTCAGAACTTCATTTCCAGGATAGATACTTTGTATAAATCACCACCATGATACTGAATTGCTGCTGGCAATCATTCAATTATCCCAGCTGTTATATTTCAGTTACCTTACCACTCACTCAGAGGGAAAGATGCAAATAAATGCTGCAAGGGGAAAACCTGTTAAACTCGTGTTTTGTCAATGCTTCTATAAGCCAGATATGTGATAAAGACCAAAACATTCAATTTAAAAGCAGTATTAGAATAATGCTTAGGACATTTACTTTAAGGTTTAAATATCTGGCTCTAAAGATATGGCTTGTAAATAATAAAGCTACCAGAAATGACCCGGTAAATCCAAGCAAATGTTAAAATAGTTTGAGGGTGGTTTTTTTTTTAATGTATCTGTTGCAATGTATTGATCATCTAGATTTTTAAAGGCCAAATCTGATAGCTCTCAGGTCATTAACCTTGCTGACATTTCATATACAAGACTGGCCTTTTATATATGATATAAGGTATTTTTATTTTTCCCAGTACTTCTGGTTGTTCATTATTGGGAACAAAACATTGGATTGCAAAGTCACCTAAACAATTAAAGGCAGTGAGAGAACATCATTGAACTTAAGTCCTACTTGTAAGTTCCTCATAAATAACTGGCCATTGTGGAAGAAGAATGCTGGTGTCAGTCCCGGATACATCTTGAGACAGATTCCGGGCTGTCACAGCAGGGGTTGGGCAAGCTGTGGGAAAAGCAGAGTAGCAAAGGGAGTATAGCCACAACAACATTCTTTTGCCAGTGGTCAAGGACAAGTTGCTGGCACCCGGAGGGGAGTGACTGGAATTGTTGAAACAGGAGATTGATTGGACAATGTGATCTGAGAATCACTAAATGGGGCAGGGTGTTAGTTTTAGCCTGGATGGGGGGAAATGTGGGAATTCACATTCCGGTTTTCCCCAGATGTGCCAACATGACTATTCTAATAAATTCTTACTTTGATGGACTTTATCTCGGAGTTATGGATTGTTTGGAGAGCTTACTTGGAATGATCACAGCTGGACTAGATAAGTGTGGCTGTTCTTGTGTTATAGTCTAATTACCTCACAAATGGATGTTCATTAAGCAAATTCAAGGAATATTTCTATCCAGTGCCATGTGTAAATTAATCTAAACCCTAACCCTAACCCTAATCTGTTTTTTTTGGATTGGAATGACCTTCAATGGCCATGAAAGTTAACAATGATGCAACTTGTACCATTTTATATGGAAAGCACAGCATAACCCGACCCCAAATATAATCTTAAGGCAACTCTAAGAATTATTTAGATTTATGCCCAAATTATTGGATTCAACAATTTGGCTTCCTGCTATCAATCTCTGCTATCATACTGATTCTGTAATTCATATATTTAGGCACAGAGGTTTAGATTTGCGATAAAAGGGAAATTCATGTCTATACAGTTTTTACTTTATACAGATTTTTATCTAATCCTGAACTCTATCTTCTAAAGAAACAGACAGGCAATTCGAAATAAATATTCTGTATTGGGCAGTAAACTCTCCATGTGCTTAGTATATCATATATTCCTTTATTCAAATTATTTCAGCTGAACAACATATGAGGTTGAGCTCTGTAGGAGACATTTCCCATGTTAAGCAACTTTGGTGTTCTTCAAACTTTCCAACTTCAGATGTTAAAGGTCAGAGTGCCAGCATTCTCATCTACTATCATGCCAACTGGGGAATTCTGGTATTTGAAACCACCATTTACATTGGAGAAAACTGGAATAAATAAAGCATGTTTTTCTCATTTAAAAAATAAACACACAAAATACTGTCCTCAGAATTTTGATGCTGGTCCAAGCATTTATTTTAGAAATTGCTTTCTTCTGCTTTTTGCTTCACCTGCAGTGATGTCACTCTGTGCTTTTCCGGGTTTGTAGAAACTCAGCTTAACTTTCCCATCACTTAGATACATAAGGAGTCCACCTGAAGTCTGATATAGTTTATTTGATAGCAACAGTCCCTCATTGTTCCAGGTGCGGAAATGAAAACTGACTGAAATTTCATCTAGTCCTGCTGTTCCAGGCAACACTAGATAGCTGTTGGGATTCAGAAAGGTGACAGGAATAATTGGAGGCTCAGAACAGGAGAAAGATATATTGCCCTGGAAACAAAGGAAACAAGATAAACATTAGCCCAATGAAGAAATGGAGAGGATTAGCCAAGATTAGTTTGTCTGTTACTATGGTCAAAAATTATGAATAGCAGTTGTATATTGTTCAGTTGCTTCAGGAAAAGATAGGATGAAAAGTAGCATTTTAAATAGATAATGTCAGCCATTTGAGAACTGTCAGTCTGTACTGATAAAAATACAGAACTAGAAGCATCTAGCCAACGTTGCTAGTCGATACATGATTTGTTTAAATAATTTGGAGACCCCTCCATAAGTATATTAGGTATGTGAAGAGTACAAGGTTCATAATCTATCTATTCTTTACAAAAACAGAGAACTGAACTTTTGAACCTTAGACTGCAATTTGAATATTACTATGAAGTGAGGCCAAAAGGGAAAAAGAACACACACACACGCACACAGACACAGAGAGCGAGAGAGAGAGACAGACAGACAGAGAGACAGCAAGAGAGAAAGTGGCAGATGCATAGCACACATATAGATATTTCTTACCATTATGTTGATCTGAGGTTTATATCTCTTGGCCAAATCAATAATGTTCACACCATTGTAATAAATATTTTCAAAACATCCATGAAAGTTTTTCCATGGTAAGATGCCTGATTTTCCAGGCATTGGAATCCCTCCAAAGCTGAGCTTAGAAAGAGAATAAAAATCAATAACAGTATTAAATAATTTTCTGACAATCTGGTTGCAACTATGACGACAAAAACACTAAAGTAGAATAAAAACACCACTTCCTATTTTATCACATTTAGCATCAATTTATTTTTTATTTATTTGAAAGCTCTTTTCAATTGGCAAATGCATTAACATAGGCCTTAAGTATAGTTCCATAAGTAATAAGACAATGAAAAATACTCTAAACAAACATGTTCTCTTTCTCGAAAAGGAGAAGATTTATTCAATAGTCATTTTAAGAGAATAAAATGTATTTCTCATTTCTAACTGAACAATGCCTACCTATAAATATCAATTCAGAACACATATGCACACACAATATAAACATATAGATACTCAGCATACATGCAAATATACTCTACATCTACATCTAATTTTTATCAATTTTTTCTACTGTGCAAAGATTCTGTTTTCATGTGATCATTGTAACTGCCTACCTGAAATTGTACTCTGATTTTTCAGTCCAATGAAACTCCTGTATGCGTGATTCACAAATGTGTATTGTTTTTTTTTATATATATATATAACACTACAGATGGGCATGGCATCCTGTTCTTCATGTTATAATTCATACTCTGAACCAATATTGAAGAACTTGTGCTCTTCCAGATGTTGCCATACTGTTGCTGTAGTACTCTTGGCCATAATACATAATGGCTATTGGGAATTATATTTCAGCAATATTTGAAGATTTATAAGTTTGCAACTCCTACACTGTACTGTACACACAGATGTTATAGTCATGAACGTTCCTGTGCAATGAGTAGTTTTATTCTACATAGAAAGCTGCTTAGTCTTTTGAATAATTTACATGAACTCTGCATATTTATCACTACCTCATGCTCAAATACACTTGTTCTATTTCCCATACGATTCTATAAACCATTACACAGAGATGAACGGATAAGATAAAGGATAAACGTCTTAGTGCAATGACAAAGTGATCAATTACCTTCTTCCACTGGTCTAGAAAAGGATTGGGCAACATTTTCTGTAGAAAACTGAAGTAATATGTTTGTGGCTACATAGTAGGCTGGGTTGAAGCAAATAGTAAATGGTACTTTCTACTCTCTGATAATTCTTCTTCCCTTTTAGACTATTGCAGTAGGAAACAGCCAATATTTTTCTTACTAGAGATTTGAACTGATTTCTTGCAATAAGGGTTTTGATAGAATTTATTTTTTTAATAAATAGAGACCTAGATTCAAAGTTTACTTCCCTGGTCACTGCAAGTTCACTGTATCCTAAAATAACTTTTTTTTTTCTTGAACAACAGCAAAGTTTCTTCCTTAGCTTTTCTCACACTTCCCATGTCTGCTTGAATGATTAACACTGCACATTTACTAGCAAATAAGGACTGGCTGGTGAAGTTGTGTTGTTACCAATTCCAAAAAGGAAAGTAAAACTCCTTCAATTTTACTCAGCAGGGAACAAATTAACATCCCCAACTGAAAATCAGTATAAAGCTGAATTTCCTGCTAATGTTTTTACTTTCTCATTGTCCATGCTTTAAATCCTGCATAGCAATAATTTCCAAAGTGTGTTTCATAACAAAATCATATTAGGTTAATTCTACAGCAAGCAGAGAAGCTAAAGTCTCAACTATGCATCTCACAGTATCCTTGAATCGCATAATCTCATTTACATCACAACATAATAATGCTAATAAATGAAAGATAATTTTCACACCTCATAATCAAGGTCCAAATAATTGAATTCTCCCTTTGCATGAAAATGGTGAGTGTGTTTATCAACTGTAAAGTTCACTTGATTATTGAAATGTTCAATGAGGACTGAATGCCAATGCTGATCATCCAAAAGGCTACCCAGGGTGATATTAATCTGGACATCAGCAGAATACATTTTAGCATCACCTTCAAGAGGAGAAAAACAAATTGTTAAATCTGCTGTAATAAACAACAGAGATGGCAAAGATATGAGAGTTCAGGTTTCTTTCGTTATGTTATTAAAAGAGGGACAATATGACTGTGTATTTGGTACCTGTATTGATGAGTAAGGAAAGCTTCCCATTAGCTAAAACCAATGTGATGTGATCTCCATTCTGTCCTTCTCTGTGTAGCAGAATCCCATCCCTTTGGCTGGTTTTAAACTTCAGAGAAATTACATCTTTTAGGGCCGTCGTGGATTTGGGTTTAAATCTGTAAAGCAGGAAACTACTTCCATCAAAATCTGCTACATCAGATCCTGGAAGTAAAAAAACAAAACAAAAACAGTTTTTTTATAAAACGGCCAAGGACATAAGAGCATGATAATATATTGCTTACATGATACTTAAAACACGAATGTGAGAAATGTTGCTGTCATGAATAACATGGGGAAACAATGGAGATTTCAGAGGTTATAAAAGGAGGATTTGTATTGTTTTAAGTTACAAAAATATTACAAGAGCATTTGACAAATTCTGAAATATAAGAGAAAAATAAAACAATTTTCCAGGGGAAACAGGCACAATTTTCATATATAATAGGCATTACTTCCTCAAAGTTTACACATTTTGCATTGATAATACACTTTTGTCTCATTATATGTTAGCAGAGGCATCTGTAGCTAACTGTGATGATACAAAAATAAATGAAGCTTGAGTTGCAACATCACAAGGCAGACTCTGCCCTTTTTAAGTCTTGCTAATGGTATGAATACGTAAAGGGAGCTGTTTGTGCTGCAACACCACAAAACATGCTTTGCGATTTCCTCCCTTCTGCTTATGGCCATGCATATGAATTTGCCATTTTCATGGATGTGCATTTTCAATAGGATAGTAGACACTAATGGAACATAGTATTTGTCATAATCTGTAAGTAAGGGTGATTTAATAAGTCACAAACAACATTCACACAGCTTAAGTAAAGGAGACAAAAGAGGCAATAGTTCTTGAAAGCTACATTTGTGAAGTAAATGAAGATATATCAGGATTCCCATAGGTCATTTTTCAATTGACTGTCCTTTTCCAAATCAATGGAAAGCTCCTATTTCGTATTATTTCATTTGATAAAACACTTGCTATATTAGGCTTTATTTTGGGCATAAGCTTTTGAAAATTCATCTTTGTGAGCCCCATTAAAGAATCCATTATCTCTGCTAGAGGGGTATCTGCAGTATTTTAAAAGATCCTGATAATATCTTTGACTTCTTTTGAGTTCCACCAATTTCTTTTTTTTTCCAGTTTTTTATCTTGTCCTGTAAAATTAATAAATCTGCTTGCAACTCTATACAACCTCTCTGTAAATAAACCTCACTGAAACATACTGGAATTTTCTGAGACCTTCTCTCCACTTTGTTTTATTTTTAATCACTGCCTTTCCACAGGGAAAGATAAGTCCATTAAAACCAGGGAACCAAGTGAACAACATGCTAAATGTTCAGTCTGTTTTCATTATGTTGTAATCTGTCAGCTACAACTATCAGTTAACAAATCAATCAGATGTAATAGTTGCACACATAATCCCTATGCTTTTTCTGGTTTTATTTTTACTATCCTTTAAACTCCATTGAACCTTAATGATGCACTTTAAGTGGTGTATCTGTATTTCTGAACATGGGGTTTATTTTATTTTTTTTCTTTTCCAATCTCCAAAAAGTGGACAGATAAATAAATTGAAACATTCAGACACATAATGTCCAATGACTCATGAAAAACATAGTATTCGTCATCCTAGTTTGCTTAAAGTAGTCCCCATAAAGGAAAAAGAAATTTTCTACAAATGAATGAATTATGTAGATAAATTCCAATGTTACCTGATATTGATCTCAGTATGCAAAAAATCAAGATTAAGAAAAGGACAATAAGGTGTTAACATGCAATATTGATATCCCTCCCCCCAAAAGCCTTTACTATAACTGAAATCAGCAAAGCCTAGTTAAATCGCATTTCGTTTGCAGTTTTGAAATATATTGCAGATTTGGGTCATTCTTCTCATTAAAGGAAAACTCATCACTTACTATAAGCACATCCATAGACTTCGATCCGCATCCCAATCCTGCCATTCTGGTTCCAATCTAAAGGGACAAATCGTAGAAATCTTGTTTTGATGGAATGCTCAAGCTTGTAATATACCACACTGTCAGCATTGGTGTTTCCTGAAAAAGCCTGTGAATAACAACATGAAAATGAGCTTTTGCTCTGCACTCTTGTAATATGTTCCATGGAGCACACATAATTTTAGATTTAAACTTGATTGGCATGAAGATACAAATCAGTGTTGGATTTCAGCTCCTGTAATTCTTAATAAGCATGACCATGCAATCATATACAGTTAGTATGCAATTAGAAGGCCAGACTTCAGCAATTTCACATTCTTTTCATGGGGGTTGATGAGAAATAAAAATGTTAATGTTTTGTTCCACATGCCATCTCACCTTAGGGAACTATGGACTATACCAGCCCATGTTCAAGAAACTAGGACCAGAGAGCACAATTTGCTTCTGGATAAAACTGATTTAAAGATTCCACTGTTTCTTTTTTTTAGATATAATGATAATTACAATTTGTTCTTCATGTCAATGCAGAAGCCTATGAATGAAATGAAGTCACATCACAGCTTACATAACTAAAACAGATTTTGACATGGTTTTGTTCTGATTATGCTCTTTGTAGTATTATTAATTTTAAAAAAAATTAATCTTAATGGATATCAAATTACTATATTTCTATTTCTTGGTAAATTATTTATTTTTCTTTAAGACTCATGAGCACATCATGTTATTTCTGAACATGAGTTCACCCTAAGGCTGTAATGCCAAACTATATGAATGGGATTTCATGAAATGTTTTGTTTCCATTTTATTATGTTGTACATTTTAATACATTATATTGTTTTGATACAATGTTATTTGCAGAGTATTAGTTAAAATTATTGATATTTTTGTTTTATATAATTTAAGAATATTAGAAGTAAAAAAGAAATATTCAATCAGCATTATTATTGGTTGCCTCAATATTGATTCTCAGTGACTGCCTCCCTGCAGTTTTCTTTGCAAGATTTCATGGGCGTGGTTTTCCATTGCCTCCTTCTGAGGTATGAGAGAGAGTGTCTGGATGAAGGTCACCCACTGGTTCTGTGCCTAAAGAGGGACTAGAATTCACAATCTCCCAGTTTCTAGTTTGGTGCCTTAAGCACCACACTAAACTGGCTCTTCATCAGTATTAATTACAATTTGGATATCAACATTGCAAACTGTTTGACTTTTACTTACGAAACTAAGTGTCACACTAGAAAAAAAAAGAAATTGCTGCAGATTATATCAAAGTATTTGTTGTACAATGAAGTTTTCAGTCTTGAGCTACTTATTTAGTGCTGAAGTGTCCATTTGATAATGAAAGGAAAAATATGTAGGATAACCAAAACCAGTTTAATAAAAATACAATAATAAATAAACAAGCTACTGGGTTTTTACTTCCCCCTTTTTGTACATCTGCTAATTTGTCAAATTACAGACATTAATGACATTGGCTCCCTTAGAAGCCAAACTGTAAGTGATTATCTGTCATATTATATGATATATTGCTTACATGGGAACCATTTTTGCTTAAATATAGTTAAAATCTTTTCTGTATATACTGTTTACAATAGATAGTCAGTTTACAATAGATAGTCATGATAATTAGGCAGTGGTGAAATCTAACTTTTTTCACCACCAGTTCTATGGGTGAGAAGGAGAAAGACATGCAATGGAGCTGGAAATAAGGTAGGCAAAGAAATGCTTGGGGAATTTGGGGAAAACGAGGGTATCTGGGTGGTGGTGGG
>JANHFL010008036.1:35263-47274 GCA_032468155.1 Oxyrhabdium leporinum
AAGGAAGGAAGGAAGGAAGGAAGGAAGGAAGGAAGGAAGGAAGGAAGGAAGGAAGGAAGGAAGGAAGGAAGGACTAATGCTGGTGTGAGCAAACTAGCAGAATAAGCAGGTTGGCAAAGAAAAGACTGCACTTCACAGTCACTTATGTGAGAAGAGCAAGGCTATAAACTGATCAAATAAATAAGTAAATGCATTTTGAATGAAGAAAATGAATCCATATTGGGATATATCCCAGAAGTGGATATTTTGCAACACATTTTGATATAATTTTACATGACATGAAGTGTATTCAAGCTTTACATATTGCTGTGTACTTGCATTCTTAGACAGCCTTTGACAACAATAAAAATACAAACAATGTGGGAAATGATTACAGAAGAGTCTTCATGTGATTGATGAATATATAACTACATAAATACAGTGGTTGGTAAACTACTGATCCACAAACCATTGATCCAGGAAAAAAAATCATGTAAATCAGTTTTTTTTAAAAAAACACATTTTTAGGACAGATTGCTTAATATAGGATTTAAAAACATAGGGTTACGAAATAAATTTAGGGTTTACAATTTCCATGTATTCTGTTATATACATATTGTTTCAATTACAATATTCATCATCATTTCCATGCTATATTCATAGGAATCTATCAGATATGATATCTAAAGCTGTAAGTTGAAGGAAGGCATCCAAACTCAGGAGGGTAGGGGGGATAACAACAGACGGAAGAAAACAGCATGCCATTCTTACTTGTTTTTCTGTTTATAGTTTAGAAATACCACTTCTAAAATTACATAGTCCTATTTCTGTGCTTTTCAGTTGCACAAATGTTAGGCTCACTGGAATTGAACTGTAGGGAAGTTTTAAGACAAAGTTCAAAACTCCTTTGAATCAAGCTGGGCTCCTGGTAACTTCCTGGTAACACATCCAAGTCAATTGCTTGGCAACAATCATGGGGCTTTAGGGAAGGATGGTCAAAAAAGCCAAGATGGCAATAGTAATCACACAATTAAAGCCCAAAATCTTTTTCTATGGACCACATGGCACATATAAAAAGGGAAAGAGTTTTAATTACAGCTAGTCCACATTTATCGACAGTCTCATTTAGTGACCATTTTTTACAACAGTGTAAAAACCCCCAGTTCTGCAACCAATCTTCACATTTACAACCATCACAGTGTCCCACATTATGTGACAGCTATTTGTGCGCTACACAACCAGCTTCCAACAAACAGAGTTAATGGAGAATGTGGAAGTAACCTGCAACTTGCACTCACACGAGGCTTCCCAGTGATTCACTTAATGACCAAATGGAAAGCGAAGTTGTAATCCTGTCACTGTCACGTTATTTTCTGCTTAGCAACCATGACATTTAATGATGGAGTTGCTGGTCTCAATTGCTGCTGCTAACTGAGGGCTACCTATATATAAACACAGCCATCATCTTGAATTATTTTGAATCCCCTGACACCTGATTTTGGGGCATTTTTTTCTATATATCCATCCTACCTACATCTGAAGATTTGTACACATTTATGTGATTGCACCGTTATCTGTATTATGATTACTATTTTAGTAATTTTGTATAATTTTATTGCATTTTATTTATTTTTTAAAAAAATATTAATAATTGTAGGTTACATATTTTTATTGTAATATACTATAATTGTACTACAAAGGCCATAATAAAGGTTTTGATATTTTGACTGCCCTGACGGCAATACACATGATTTGTGCCATTCTTATCTTAATGGTCAGACATGCCATTAAAAAGACTGAGGTAGTTACCTCAGGTTGTGGTAGAGTGTGTAGCCATGAGGTATTTGAAAACTGCCCTGTTTTCTGCTCACCATGCATCTCACAAATCTCCAATGACAAGATGGAAAAGGAATATTGTATCCTTTGCCTTAGGCAAAAAAAACACACCAAAAAACCCCTCTATTGGGTCATACTTGAGAGTGTTTCTCATATATATATCTCCCCCCAAAAACATGCAGTCCATAAGCAGTACATTTGTTGCTCTTATCTCCTTTCTCCCAAAGTACAAAGAAAGTTTTGCCCAATCCATTTCTCCCCACAAATAGGCAGAAAATAGGAAAAATGTGTAATCCAACTAAAATTCCATTTCATTTGTATATATAAATATCAGAATACACTAAATATTATAGGAAAAAAAACCCTCTTAATCTGTCCTTTAATTCAAAACTCACCAGGTCAAATTGATTTCACAACTGTAGCATAATATTTAAATGGTAAGTTAAGAACTAATTGACTTCTGGATAGGCAAATTATTCCAGCAAATGTTTATTTAATGACTGAAATATTGCCTATTTTAATTTAAATTTTTACAGGAAAATTGACATCTTGTCCATAGAAACACCAAAAGCACAGAGAGTACATGTCTTTTTTTTAAAAAAAAAGTATTAACAATCATATTCTGATGAAGCAATGTCAGAGAAAATGAAAGTTAACTCTAAAAAAAATAAAAAAATAAAAATGTGCAATCCAGTCCATTATCATATTAGAGCATCTGGAATAAAGTTCACCTGTTCTTCGTCTTCTTCTTCTTTTTTTAGCTCAATGGACTATAATCACTTAATGTAAGAACTGAACAGCATCAGAATCTGGATTTCCAGCATTTCTAGCTGTCTGGATAACAATGGCAGCAAATCAAATCTGAAGGAGGTGACCTAAGAACTTTTTCCTTGAAGGCTTAAAACTACATAATAGCAAGAGTTACCAAAGTGACTGACCTACTTACGTAGAATTCTGTATTGATGTTGCATAGAAAGCAGGAAGAGACAGTTTGCTTTTTGAGTTGGACTTTTCTATTTTATTTATGTACTGCTGCTATACTATTTGAAGAATATTTGGGAAAAAAATGCTAACATTATTTTGTTTTTCATCTATGTTTCTTCTGACTTAAAATTTTTCAGACTCCTCACTGGAATCCATGTCTTTATTTAGAGGCTTTTTCAGATTCCGGTTTACATATAAGAAAGTAATGCAGAGTGACTTTAAAGATATTGATATTGCAAATTTATTCATTCATAGTGACTTTATTAAAAAGACAAACACTAATAAACTAAAAGAAAAAGAAAAGGCAGAAAACAAAAAATAGAAAGAAAAAATAGAAAACAAAGTTATTATCTAAGAAATAAGAAAGTAAAGGAAAAAATAAGATATATTAAAAAATAGCAATATCCACAACAGTTAGACTTGTATACCATGTCACAGTACTTTACAGCCCTCTCTAAACGATTTACAAAGTCAACGTATTTCCCCTAACAATCTGCCCCCCCCTACATTAGAAAAAAAAAATTAAGGGATGATAAATTATTAAAATTGTACTTCATAATATTAATTTAATAATTTATCTTCTGTTAAAATATAATACATGATCTCTTCTTCCCTTATTCCATGTCTAATTTGTAAACCCTTAAAGCCTCACTATTTTAGACCTGATCAGCACAAGTCCACTAAAGATAATCAGAGATAGCATTCTGTTTTAAACTTGGTAAAATATACCATTTTTATTCCTTCCTTTTATTTTAATACTCTTAATCTTTAATTCCTTAAAATAATGTCCTAGGACTTTACTTGTTTTCTTTTTTTTTCCTTGTCTCCTTGTAGCCTATCATTTTTAAATCAACTTTCAGCTCAGTTTCAACCTTGTCAAGGAAAACCTGTTCCTCCTTAATAACATCTTTTAACCACAGTTTAACTATAGAGGCTGATACTTCTAAAATTAACTTCTTCGAACTATCGTTCAAAAATATCCTGCCATATGTTCTATGTTAAAATATCTTGCTTCATTTTGTATTATTAAATCAAATTATCCTTTAATTGTAATCTTTAACTTCTCCTTGTTTCTTCAAACTCAGTATCATTTTGTTAAAAATAATTCAAAACAAAAGCATTTGAAAAAGCACAAAAAAAAGCACAAGAAAAATTCTTATGCTTAATTCCAAAATTTTATTTCAAATCCATCTCAGCCTGTAACTTTCAAAAATTTTCAGAAAAAAAGATCCTTATTTAAAGGTTCTTTTGCTAAGGATTGAAAGAAACTCATACAGTGCTGAAAAAATTGTCAAACCAAAAGGTTCCTAATAGTTAAAAAGCAGTTTATAAACAAATTTAAAAAGTGATTAAAAAAGGAGATATACTTTTGAAGACACTTTCATCACGATGTCGCTTCTCTTGTCTCCAATAACTTTAAAGCTGCTGGAGTCTGTTGTCTTGCAGTATCCTCATGAGAAGAAACTATATGGAATACTTTTGGGCAATCATAGATCTCCTCCTTGTCCAAAGAGAAATTATAAAGATCCAGTGTACTTACAGGCTCTTCATTCCAGAGCAGTAATTTTGAGTTCACTATTTCAGTTCACCCGAAGCCTCCTTGATATTGCAAATTTAAATAAATATTTATTTTTATTTTTAAGATGGTCACTGTGCACACACAATTCAAGCTTACAAATATAAAAGTCCATTTGATTGCAGAGACATAGATGTTGACTTTTTAAATCCCATTGTGGACACTCCTGTTAAGAAGGGCAATCAAAATCTTTACTAAATGTCTAAACATGATGGTGTACATTATCTTTACTTAATTATGCAAATCATTTCAGAATTAAAATCACAACATTTTCTGTGGAAAGTCAAACACTTTCAGTGTTATTCTTTCTTAAAGATGATAATAAATGTGCCAGATTCCTTTCTTTAGCTAATGTGAAGTTTTTGTCTATGATTTTTTTTTCGTTCAGTATTCACTGCCTTATTTTAACAGAGCTCCTTACAAAAATATTGTGATTATTGAATGGAGGACTATAATAAAATCATCACCCAAAATGGAGCTACTGCTGTGACATCTTGTAATATTCACATTCCACCTGTAGTGGAATTGCTGAAAATTAGTGAAGTAGTGCTCAGCAGTTGTACTGATTTCAAGTGAAACAATTAAGGGAATGAGAATCATAAAAAGAGTAAATAAAATTTAAAGTATAAAATAAGTAAAATCACAAAAGGTTCTTGGAAGCAATCCAGAGATATAAGATAATTTTCATATGTATACTGTAGTTAATGGTCAGTTAAGACACACTGTCAGCCAAAGAGACCTACATTTAAACCCTTATTCACTTATCTCAGACATGAAACTGCATCTTTGCAAGAGACAGATGAATATACAAGATGATTACCCAAATATGCTAATCCAATCTTCCCAGTCTCAGCTCTTTGATATGCAACTTGTTCTCAGTTAGTAGAATGACATCCTGACTTGGAATATTGGTCAATGCAATCTCGACATACGGAAAGGAAATATTAAGTTGGGAGGAGCTTAGGTGAGCTGCATTTAGATTTCACAATAGTATCATCAACTTCAAAGTGAAAATCAACTGTTTATGAAATAAATTATAATGAATTGTAAATCATAAGAAGAATGGTAATTGGCCAAGTTGGTTTATTATTCAAATTACTAGTTTCAGACACTGCAGGCTATGACTTTCAATAAAGTAACCGTCAATGTAAGGATAAAACAGCTTCAAGGTTTTGTTCTGCTTTTATTAAGCAGAAGCAATAGCAAACTATCATAGATCTTATTCTGTCTTGCAAGGGTCTGCGGTGATAAGAAAAATAATGTGTTTATACATTATAGGTGATAGCATTCCTCTTTAATTCCAGAAATATAAACATTCATATTTCTAAGCTCAGAGAAAGTCAGCTAGACAACACTAGTTTCTTAAATCATATTATAACTTCTCAGTGTCTCCACAACTTTTTTCAGTCCTGTTAGATGGTTCACAGACAAAATGTTTAAGAACAGTAATTATTCCAAAATGCCTTTAATAAAATGTGGGAGTCACCAAACCATTGGAAACCCCTTTCATATTGAAATTAATCCTTTGCCTTCAATGACACACACACACAAATGTGAAGATTGGCTGGACATATTCAAATGATCCTTGCAGCATACCTCAGTGCTGATACACAGCTGAGCCTGGTTACAAGGGTTGGCAGCTGCTACGGTGTAATCTCATTAACCTCATGTAAATCTTACAATAATAAACACAAGACAAGTATATTAAGTCATATCTAAATCCATGTAAGGGAGACCTCTATAGTTAAGTAGCAGCATTTGGGTGATGAAGGAATTTCATCATAAATTTTGATCATAATAATTTTCATTTCTACAGACACTGAGTGATTCAAACATTCTGAAAGTTGGGTATTTGAGAAATATTTTCATTAGTCTTATTTCCATATTATTTTGTTTTCCTTTTTTAATCTTCTCCTGAAACGTTATGTTATCAGAGATAAAGGGTAAGAGAGGAATAGCATGCTTGTAAACTTTTTCTTGTAAAATATGTACATGTTTTGTATTTATCATGATTGCCATCTTGATTTCTTAACCCTCCCCCAACCAAAATATTTCTCCTTGCCCCCAAATTCATCCTTATTTATTCAGTGATCACTGCTCTCTAGTATCACATTAGGCTTAAGGAAGGAAAATGGCGGTCTGTTGAAATAGCAGAAAACTTTTCAGTTGCTTCATCTTTGTACAGGCAGTCTTCGACTTACAGCAGTTTGCTCAGTGACCATTCAAAGTTACAATGGCACTGAAAAAAGGAAACTTATGACTATTTTTCACACTTACGACCATTGCAGCATCCCTATGATCGCTTGAACAAAATTCGGATGCTTGGCAACTGACTCATATTTATGACAGTTGCAATGTCCTGGGATCAGGTGATCCCCTTTTGCAACCTTCTGACAAGCAAAGTCAATGAGGAAGCCAGTTTCACTTAACAACCATGTTACTAACTTAACAACTGTGATGATTCACTTAACAGCTGGAGCAAGAAAGGTTATAAAATGGGACAAAAACTCACTTAATAAATGTGTTACATAGCAACATAAATGTTGGGCTCAGTTGTGGTCGTAAATCAAGGGCTACCTGTACAATATGCATTATTTTGGCACTGACTAAATGCTCGCACTCTCTAAGTTCTATACGAAAATGCAAAATTTATGAACAGAAATGCAAGTTTCTCAGCCAGAGGCTACATCTGTATCTCTAAATCTATGTGGGATTATTTTTAGCACAAAAAATAATGGAAATCCTAGATATGCATAATTTTCTTATACACTTTCCTCAAATTTTCTGAAACACATTGTATAAAATGCCTAGTATTAAACATGAATATTTTATTTAGCGATGAGATTTTTTTTTTAAAGTGTCATTAAGTATGTCAGTGCACCAAAAGAGGATGAAGTCCTGGATAGGAACAGTAATGTTGTCTTCCAATTGTTCTAGCAGTGTGTTATCCAAATTCAGCTGTTCTAATTTGGGGAATTTTGTAACGATGCACTTTTTTTTCTGCAAACTTTGGCATCTCCAAGAAAGTTACAAATATTCCTGTGTGGAACATCTTGAATAGCAGCTGCCACTCATCACCAGCCAGTCAGTATTACACTAGAGAAGACAAATATCTGACTCAGCATAAGATAACTTCTTAAGTTGTTTATATGCAGTGAGGAGAAGGGCAGAGGGCAGATGGAAAAATGGATCACAAAAACAAACATGAATACTTGCTCAGCGTCTTGGGTCATATAAATAAATCAGGCACTGTTTCTTAGCAGAGACAGCCACTGGCAGAAACTGATCAGTGGATGCGATGCAGTAGTGTAATTCACCACTTGCAATACTTGCTCACGTTCTTTATTTTGAAATATCTGTTGTTCTAGTTTTCTGTTTCTTCCCCCCCCCCCTTTCATTGGTGAGTGTCAGAATTTAATAATATTGGACTTGGTTTATGTGAGGATGTAAGTGTAAAAATATGGCATTCTCTGGTCTGCTTGACTTCGGGCTGTAATAAAAGTAATAAATACAACTTAAAAGTTAATCTGATCAAAAAGAAATTTTAGTAGCTCATAATACTCCGGAGAAGTGAAAAGTTGCTTATGGCAAAACCGCCATACGCCTTTCTTATTTCAGTGGCATTCACTTATAATGAATATCTTTTGAGGATTGAAATGGTTTCACGGAACTCAGCTTTTGCAGATCATTTTCAATAGAATACCATATGTATTTATACCGAAATTTATCCCTTTTTTTTGTAACACAGCATAAAGTATTAAAATTAATAATTTACATTTTCCATTGAAGTGTCTGTAATGTAAGGATCAGATGTCTGTGTTATAAGGTTTAAATCTGGAAAGTGTGAATAGTTCCCATCCTCAGGGCTTTTCAGAAGCCTGGGGAACACTTCCTGGTCCATGCCTTCTTTAGAACTTGATTTTTCTGGAGGTACTGATGTCAGAAATGGATCTATTGTTATGTCACGATGTACTTAATCAGATTGATTATATATCAATGTTTCTATAGTTTTAGCACTACAGAAAGTAACCATTTCAGTGCTCACTTCGGCAGCACTTATACTGAAACTGGAACGATATAGAAAGTAACCAATTCAGGTGGATATGGTTGATATTTATTTTAATTAATGCAATTATGAAAGTAAACAATGCCAGTGGTAATAAATATTGATAAGTATGTCGGATAAAAAAATAAATTATTACTTATGCCATATTCTCCTTGCCATAAATTATAGTGTTGCTTCCATCATGGTAGCTTACAGATAATCATATGCATTGAATTGAAGCAAACATTGTTCTTGCAGCAAGAAACAAAAGAAATTAATTTATTTCATGTATGAAGGACAGGGGGGAAGTTCATATTCGTATGGTAAGGGAAGCACTCTTCAAAATAAATGTGGTGTTGATGGTATTGATTTAATATTTATTTTACTTAATATAGAAATTTTATATTATTTTGTATTTAAAAAAACATTGTAAATCTCTTGCTATATTTCTAAAGGCAGGTCAGACATATATTTGTATTAATTGATATTTTAAAGGCCATTCCATTGAATTGAATGATCTCTTTTGTCATATTCAAGTTATGACAAAAATGGAAACAACAGACGGATATTTTCATAACTGTTTCAGTTAAGAACTATCATGCTCTTTGATACTGATATCTACCTATATTTTAACTATAACAATTATACCCTCCTTCTATCTCCAGACCAGGTCCCCATCATGTTGGCTGGCAAATTCTGGGAAGTGAAGTCCAGACATCTTAAAATTGCCAAGGTTGATAAACAATGCTCCAGACTATCTATTTATATTGAACAGCATCCCCAAATTTGCATTATGTTTAGATGCAGGAACTTCAACTCCCAAAATTCTCAGAGATATGTTCTGGATGAGAATTCTGGGAACTTCAGGAAAGCTGACCTATTATATTTTTATTTTCCTGAGCAAATAAATTCTCTTTTCCAATGGTTTGCTAAGTGAATGGTCAGTAAAGAAAGACTACTTGTATCATGAATATGAAACACTTTCTCAAAAAATGGTGGGAGCATCCAAAAGGAGGTCCAGTGTCAAAATAGGAAAATGGTAGAACCCCATTTTTATGTTCATCAACTCTCCAGACAGCCAACCAATCCAAATGAAGATCTTCAACACTCTGTCAGTCATCTTATGTGAGAATCTACAAGGCTGCCACAGTGGTCGCTGAGCAAGCTGTGGCAACGGCAGGGGTGAGATGAAGATAGTGTGGGATGTATAATCACAACAACATTCTTTCCCTTGGGAGTCAAGGATGTCCAGCCTGCACCTGGGAAGGCGTGATAGAAGTTGGCCAAAGTTGGGATGCTGATTTGATTGGACCATGTGATGCAGATGTGGATACAGGGGAAGGACCTTTGTTTTTACTTTGGGTAAGGAAAAGGTGTGGTTTCAGATTCGGGTTTTCCCCAGAGGTGCCAATAAGATAACTCCAATAAATTTATGCTTTGAGAAAGATACCTGCCTTGGAGTTTTGATTTGGTTGGGGGTGTTACTTGGAATCCTGGCATACTCACTACAACCCATCAAAAATCTTAATATCTCAGTAATTCAAAAACTTTGTTTAGAAACATGGATATAATGTATTGTCATCGTGCATTCCATTCCTAATTATTGTAATATATTGTGCATTACAGAAAACAAAAAAGCGTACTTAAAAGATATTTAAGTTCTTTAAACTTCCACTAGGGCCCCAATTTTTATTTTTATTTTTATTTAATGCCGCCCTCTTATTTTTTTTTTAAAAAAATTAATGAACTTTACTAATATACATTTTCTACATCACATATTTTATTTTAGTTTTCATAAATTGACTGGATGGCTTATAGATTTTAGAAGGACTCCACTATATTACCACTAGGCAGTAGATTACGATGCTGCATTAGTCTTAATTAGCTTCCTTTCTGTCTTTATTAGAATTCATTCAAAATTATAACTTTTGGAAGATATCCTAACAGCACCTCTGCCACCAGATAAACAGTTTAATCTTTTAGTCCAAACCAATCTCTGACTAATGAGCCAGTCTATTCTGTCATTAGCCCTCCATAAAAGAAAGGGGGAGGGAGGAGAGCTCCAGTAGAATTGTGCTCTTTTTATTGTAAGAATTGCAATGGAACTGTGAAGAACAGAAATACGACCCACTTAAGAATTCTGTTGCATTCTGGTATTTGCATTAATCTGATTTTTTTTTCAACAAATCTCAAAATGTATTGAAATATGCTCTTGAATACGTCCATACATACAATGTGCATTTTGCTCCATACCATGTTTTTAATGCATATTTTCAAAGATATTATCTTTCTCAGCAGGTCTTCTAGGTGTTGGCACACCTTATAATCAGAAATAATTTTCCTGATGCTACTAATAGAAAAGTTCCCTGGTTGTTGTTTTTTTGTTTTTTGTTTTACTTAGTATAAGTACAGGGTTTAAAATTTAGTAGGGCCACGGTACCTAGGACAGGAAAGCATTAAACTTTTACTCCTCAATCATATTTATCACAGACAATCAGTATGGTGTAGAAGTCAAAGCAATGAACTAGAAACTGTGAAGCTGTGAGATCTAGTTCTACCTTTGGCATGAAGCCAGCTCAGTGATCTTCAGCCTAGGAAGAAGGAAACTATTCCCTATTAACCTTGCCAGGAAAACTGCATGGACTCATCGAAAAAATTATCAGGAGTCAACACTATCAGAAGTTACATATGTGCTACACACTCATTACCACCCTATAGCCATATAGCCCCCATTGTGTGATGGAAGGTGGACTTGGAGAATCCATGGATAAGGTTTTGGCAACACATTTTTTTTCCCCGGGAGGAGGCACTAAATCTCATCAGAGAAGGTCCAGATTGTGGAGACTGATCTACCTAGGGGAGGGAGGAAGAGGTTAAGGGTAGCCACACTTTAGAATCCCTCAGGGTATACCTACTATGTTATACGTAAAGTTTTAACAAAATTCTGTTCATAAGGAACTAAAAGATTGGATTGGATTAGATTTCTCGATGTCCTTTTTTGGGACTTTTTATTATTTTATTTATATCTGTCCTTTATTAGTTTCACAAATAATGAAAGACAATGAACATATTCAACCCATTTTTCTTCTCCAATTTTCCTACAACAACAACCCTGTGAGGTGGGTTGGGCTGAGCGAGTGTGACTGGCCCAAGGTCAGACAGTTGCTTTTCATGGTTAAGGCAGGACTTAAACTCACAGCCCCCTGCATTATAACCTGGTACCTTAATCAGTAGTTCACTAGACCAAGCTGGCTCTAATGTTAGTGGCTTAATACATTGCCAAGTTATTATGTGGTGAGTCAACTTTCATCAGCTTCCTTTTTTCCTGCAGGTTCATATGGCTTATTAACATTTAACCTGGTTTAAGGTGGAGTATAAAGGTTCAGGGGATTTGCTAAAAGTTGTCCTTACTTTTCTACCAGTATGATTCCCCTTTGAATAACAAACCTTTCCATGAAGAAAGCAAATCTTTCTCTTTGCAAATGGGAAGAATCTAATTCTATGGGTCAATAAAATCATGTGCATCTCTGTGTCTCTGGGAGAAATAAAGACAAAAGGCAAAGAACAAGGTGGAAACCATATCACCCAAAT